>WFKR01000004.1:18617612-18704671 GCA_025331145.1 Rosa persica | reverse complement strand
CCAGGGCCCAAGATTGAGAGGGGCATGGATTTCTCTATAGTCTATTGTCACACCCCGAATTTTAGAATAAAAATTCAAAATCCGAAACATGAAATTACTACCAACTCAAATAACCATCTTGAAAATTTCTTTTCTTAACATCCTCACCACACGAAATAAATCAAACAAATTTAGTCTCGGTTAATTATTACAACCCAAATCCAAAATGAACTGTAAAGCTCTAAATGAGCATACACACCTCACAACTAAATGAAATAACAAAAACTGTTGTAACACCTAAGCAGCTCGGTCACACTCCCTGGTTATCTTGACCTGCAGGAATATTCGCTACACCATTTGAATAGTGTACCGGGATTGCAAACAACACAAAACCCGATAAGCTTATAAAGCTCGTATAAAGTAAAAGGAAAGACTGTTGTTTAATTTCATCATAAAATTCTACTCAAGTCAACACTCAACCGTTTCACAACCACGAAGTACTAACAATCTCATCAAATACCAAATCAATAAATCAAGACAACCCCAACTCACATCTTTTTTCACAAAACCTCAACATCTATTTATAAAAATACGGTACATGACAGACTAGAGCTCTAACTGAATCGTAGCCCGACAACCTGGCCTAGGTTATGGCATCCGACATATTTATCATTATCGTATTTCATCAATATGTATACTTATATACATATTTAGAACGTCAGATAATTCCACATACTCAACCAATCGTATCCTATCATCCACCCAGGATAGAGCGTCCGATTACCCCACACCGGTCACTACGTTGACCTAAACCCATAACTGAGCACAACATGTATATCTCATACTGAAATCAACCCAACCAGGTACCCAATATTATTATAAATTACACACAATTGAAATATAATCAATTCAAAATTCAACTCAATCATGTCATCACTCACAATCCACTCATCAATATATATTTTCCACGTAAATATATAATACATAATCATCCACTCTAGGAATGACCACTAATACCATCTATAGTTCACACAAGAAAATCGTGAAACTGTTTTGGGGGGCTGGAGCACAGAAGGTGGTGACCCTTAACAGCAGTGGTGCGCTGACTTTGGGCTATTGGTTGAGGTACCAGAGTTGGGCTGGGCCTGGCTTGGGGGCTATGATCTCTTTGCTGCCTGGAATTGTGGTTGGGCTTGGGTTCATTTTTTGGGCCCACAATGCCGTTTTTTTTTTTCTTTACAATTGTTATTTACTTATGTTGTTTAATCTTGCTGCGTAGTCGCTGCATTAGTTTGTAGGGCTAGTCAGGCGTTGTGGCTGTATGTGCACTCAAAGTGCCTTATCTGCTCTAGATAGGCGGCGAGTTCCTTGCTTAGTGTCGTTGAATTTATCCTCCGGCGGCAACATCAAGGTCGGCCCTGCCCATAGCAGCATTGGCGACAGCCCAGGGCACTGGATTTTCTCTATAGTCTAACTACAATTTTCTCTAATAAAATTTTATTATAAATACAAAATGTGAAAACCGTCGAAACACTACCCTATGCCCTATGGATCCTCCCTCCCATTTCTCTATGTCTGTGTGCCACCACCGCACTATCCCCATCTTTTCCTCTTTCTTTGTTCTCTTTTTCTTTTTAATTATATTTTATACTAATAATATATTTTTCCCATATACACTCCCATTTCTCTCTGTCCCTAGCCTCCCACATTCCTTTCTCTTTCTTTGTTCTTTGTTTTCTTTTTAATAATTTAAGTATACTTATAATTTATATACTCCATCTTTCCGCTTAGACACAAGCCCACAACCATTCTGTCATTCTTCTTCATCTCTCTGGATTCTTCATTTATTTTCCTCTTCCTCCTCTTTCTTCTCCACTTCATTCGTTCATCGCGGCACTGCAGTAGCTAGTGAAAATGATAGTTTCATATTCAGATTTTCTGATTTTCACTTTTCAGGTATTATTCTATGCTAAGTTTTTATCAATTATATTCAAAGTGATCTCTAACAACTTGGACTTGCTCATTCATCGTTTTCAATTTCAATAATAGGTGAAGACGTGAAGTTGGATGTAAAGTCAATCTCGATCAAAAAGAAAAAGAAAAAGGAAAAAAAAACTTATTCCAGATTTCCAGGTTTATGTTCTATGCTATAGTGTTTATCATCCAAAGTTCAGTGTTTTGGCTTGCTTTGAGTTTTTTTTTTTTAGCTAGTTTCAATAATGTTTCCTCGAAAACAACTCTCAGGTTCTCAAAAAAGAAAGAGAAAGAAAAGAGAAGAAGAAATTATTCAATCTCAAAGGGATCTTTAATAATATTTTGTTAAAGAAACAAATGAATCTGTTGAAAAACATGCTGAGAATTTTAATAAATGAACCTGAACTACAAATTCTTTTTGATGAGTTTATAGAAAATCAGAATGAGGTAAATGAAGAACTTGGTGATATAGGTGAAAATGAAAGTGGTGAACAGAAAATAATGAAATCCTTGTCATGATGAGATTATTGTCAATGAACTTGAATGCTTGAAATCATCAGCTGATTTGACTATTTTTGATCCTAGAGTTTTTGGCTTCTTGTTGATGCATCTAAGTTAGCTTATTGGATGATGATGATGAATTGAAAAGCTGTTGTTTGAATCCTGAAACTGCTTTGAGAAGTGGTGAGGGTTCTAATATTGATGCTAAATATTTGTTTATGGAGTTACAAATTTTGCAGGAGATGTGCCGAATGAGGCATATGGAATAGATACGCCTTGGACATTCAAATTATGGAGTTTACAAAGAAAATGGATATGTTTCCAAGTGTTATGGTGGCCTACAGGATTTTATTGACTATACCGGTGACTGTAGCATCCGCTGAAAGAAGTTTTTCAAAACTAAAATTATTAAAATCTTATCTGCGGACTACCATGACTCAAGATAGGCTGAATGAATAGCTAAAAGGAAATATGTTGGCAAATGTTGACTATGAAAAGATGCAAGAAGACATCATTTTAGATGATTTGTAAATTTTTTTTATACATAGTTTGTTTTTATGTCCCCCTGTTGTGTAATGTTTTTTTTGTAATAGCCCTTAAAAAAAAACATGACTATTACTTAAGGCTTGTTGGGCACACAAAAAAAATTTCGCCCTAGGCATCAAAAAACTCAGGGCTGCCCTGGCAACAAACAGAAAAGCTGTGTGTTGATAATTATGCTATGTTGTAATCGAGTTACATATTGAGTTATCTTTCCGTTATATCACCACTAGAGTCGCTATAGAGTGTTCTTTGCTTGTTGGTGCTAATTGAATACAGTGATTTGGTAGACTCATGATAGTATTTCAAGATGTTCTCTAGATGCTTATTGTAATCAGGAGTTTAGGCTTAATTCCCCTCTTGTTTTGACGTATTTGACAGTTTCATTAACCAATGTTTGAGGGCGGCTGCACCAGCCCTTTATTTTAAAAAAAAAAAAAAAAAAATTGGTGTGGTCGCCACATGTATATATGAAGAACTTGATGAAGTTAATAATTTTAACCCTTTCCTTCAAAAAAAATAATTTTTAACTGTTTCTTATGATGCTTTTCTCAAAGAAAAAAAGTTACCTTGTTTCTTGATTACTCAACAAGAGAATGGTATTTTCTTTGCATTTAGAATAGTTTGATATCATCATTTACATAATTGCATTAAATCTCAACCAACAAAAAGAGAAGAAAGGAGATGAACTGATTAAATACGTTCCCTTCAACGAGACTTTGAGCACGTGTTAGCTAGTGACCAGGTCCTCTGGGGCTTTGTCCTGAAGCTAGTCGTTGAAGCCAACATTCATGGTGTATTTGGCCTTCTCGTAGGCCAACGATGATGGGGAGAGTATGTCTCCAAATGATTAGCACCGGCAAAGTCCTCGGGTAGCAGTCTAATTGCTTGAACCTGAGCATGACCCAAGATGGCTACTGTTATGACAAAGACGATGAAGAGGCTACTCACCTTCTGGAAGTTCATCTTACAAACTTTATGGTGTTTTTTTTCTTTTTCTTTCAGAAAAGTAGCTAGGATATGATTGAATCAAATCGAAGAAGTTGTAGTAGCTAGAGCAGCAAAGTTTGTTGTTGGATGTGGAGGCTTTTGTTATGTTGATGTATTTATAGTGGCCGAGAGACAGCACTCCGTTGATCAACTTGACTTGTGGGTCTGTGTTTGGAGTAGCCAATACGTGTTGACCAAGGAGTTCTGAAAGAAATAGACAGCCAAGAGGAAAATTGGGGTTGGAATATGTCAACTGGGTGTGAATGTAATTTTACTCATTTGACCTTAGTTGCTCCTCATGAGCCAAGACTGGTTTGAGTGGTTTAAGTCATTGGGTGCTATCAGAGAAGACCTCACAAATTTGATTATTAATTCCGTCCAAGGCTTGGAATATTTGAATTGACTACTACCCAGGCCATTGACCCATTCTTGTTTCTGAACGGACTGAGCAAGAAAAGTCTGAAATGTTTGTCTGAAGCCACCTGGATGCTACCAGGAATCAAATGAACAAAATATATGTGGTTAGTTAACAGTAGTATCACGAACATTCCTACACAATAACAGAAGAGTAGGTGTAAGAGTTGTAGTCAATCACCGAGACACACCATCAAGAAAGCGAGAACTGTTTGACTTAATATGATGGAAAGCTTGTAATCAAAGAAATACTGTATGGTAATTCATTGACATAATATGATTTCAACAACTCAAAACTGTGTCCAGGATAGAATGCTTAAGCATACTATTGATCTGGTGCAACACTTTACATGTCTGGTTCAACTGTAAATTAACTAAAGCAACTTCGTCTCCCTTCAGTAAAAGGAATTGTATATTTAACTATAGTATCCACACATGTTATGCATTTACCCAGGGAAATTACTGTACCGACTAATTTTCCCAAAATCATAATTTCAGTCCAAATGGAGCAGTCGTGCTGCTGCTTGCCTATGATTTTGGACAACATAAACAATGTCGAATTGGTGGCATTATATCCCTCTTGGGCTCTGTCTTACGGCAAACATAGGACATGGCACAAGCATATAAAGATGCCGAAAATCACTGTAAATGTACATTTATAAGCAGTGTAATGAAAATTACTAGCTTACATGCAGATATGAATTACAATTAGAGAATGGAAAGTGAAAGTGGTGTTGATCGATCTGTAAGCCTTTAGCTATACAACATTCATCTGTAGGACTTCTAGGCTTCTACTATATAAATGCGAACCAGTTCTTTAATGACACCAACTTCATATTTGCATTTAAAGAATTAAATTGTGCCTGCAAGGCAACATCTATTAGAATTGGGTGATCCCATTGAACCAACACATTGTGATAAGTTTTCCTTAACCTACTTTTCCCTTCTAAATAGTTCCTCTTCAACATCGACAGGAAACGAGTGATAAGTTTGATATTAGAAGACACACAGCCTATTTCTGCTGCATTAGGATTTATGAAGCATTAGTCAACTACTCTTCCGGGCACAGAGGATTGACTCCAGAAGCATTTGTATAGTGTACAAGGCATACATTATTACACTTTCTAACACATATTAGCCAAGGGTTACTGTATCAAAACTTAGTTTAACTAAATGCGGCAACAAAACGGCAACTCCATAAAACCTAACAACAAGGTTGATATTTAATATAGAGATTAATATGTAATGGATGCATGCGAAGCTTTCTGCAGACCAAAAAGAGACTGCCCTTGAGTGGGGAGGCAGGACATTTATTTATTTATCTGAAAGAAACAGTATTAAAAACAAAACAAATACAACACATTGGATAAGAAGTCCACACAGCTGAAGCTTAAAACAGAAGCATCAAAAACCAGGAACCCCACAAAAAAAACTTCCAAAAGAGAAATAAACAACTCCCGAGACTGCTGATCCTAATGGCAGAAGTAAGCTTGACTAAAATCATACTGTTTCTTAATGGATAACTTCCTTACCTTTCTCTTCTATCTTTTCAAAAGCAGAAAGGGCATGACCTATATCAACATTCCCCACCATCTCACTCACTTTAGTAGCAGTCCTGAAGCAATAACATAGTGGCCATTAACAGAAGGATTAAGAATAATAGACTCCATTGATCCAATTCTTTTTCATGAGAAAATGAGATAACAGGCTCTCTATAGAAAAGGAAAGGAAGAAATGGTAGTATAAACAAAACTTGCAGACTGGGCACATGCTTTGAGTGTATCTTCTTTTGACCTTGCCTCTTGTAGCTTGTTCTCTAGCTAAAAGCTACAAAATATGTATAATAATTGCATTCATATCTACATAACTATACTTATCCAAAACAGCAACAATAAATGATAAAATTCGCATATACAACACTACTGACAGAGTGACAGTTGTCCTATATGCTAACAAAATCTAATTTGATAAAATCTCAACAAACCTCACTACTAGCTCTTGTGGCCAGCTCTCTATAAACAAACGAAACAGAAAACTTGCTTATTTTCTGCAAGACCTAGTCTTCTAATTATGAAATTTCTTCATTCCCAAGTAGTAACTAATAAAACCTGATAAGATAATCACAGCTACTTCAAAACTTTTTTCTTTTAATAAAAAGCTTCTCTCTTAAAGTGTTATCTTTCAAAAGGAAACTTCTCTCTAATCTCGGTTAGTTTTCTCTCAATGTATGACTGATAAGTTCATAAACACGGCTTCTGAGACAGCACATTTGATTCTCAAACCAAAAACTCAACTCTGACATACCATGAGATGCTAAGGTTTATAGTTATAAGTTATAATATGCAAAAACAATGGAAATGCATATGGAAGTCAACATTTTTTCCTTGAATAAAATGTGAGTGTCACAAAGAATTTCAATAATAACTACAGAGCTGGTCACCCAAGAATCACATGATGTGAAAGTAAGCACAATATTATCAACAACACCATTTTGTTGATCAAGTTGAGTTTTCAAAGAATTAGCAATTTCCTGATAAAAAAAGTAAAAAAAAACATAAGATATAATCAATAATATGTACAATGAACACTGGAAGCTGGAATGTTTGGCAACAATTAGTTTGAGGGTGAGGAAATATTAGATTCACGCTTATCCATGAATTTGGGTACAATTGTTTTCATTGTCAACTTGAGCTAAATATTTCAAATACATGCTTGATAAATAACAGGATTAAATGGCCCAAATTTCTGATAGGAGCATGAAATGTGACGTTATAAGTATCTAAACCCTATATTTTGCTAAGTTATTTCTTTTAACTTGATCAATTTAACTTAGTTAGTGTTTTTCAGATAAAATGGAGTCTCAAAGTCCAAAAATGGCTAAGGAAGCACAAGTGGCGCAGAAATGGAAAGAAATGAAGAAATGGAAGTTTTCCCAGTTTGACTAGGAAAAGGAATCTCAGTTGGAGTAGGAATCTGAAGCTGACTTGGACTAGGAGTTCTACTTGGACAAGGAAACCCAATTCTACTTAGATAAGGAATACTAGTGTGATAAGGAGTCCCTATTGGATAAGGATTACTCAAGAAGGTTCCGGAAGAGTGTAGAAGCATCTCGGAAAAGAAGTTCGTATTTGACTAGGAAACCTACTTGCATATGGAGTTCTACTCACACTAGGGGACCTGTGGAAGCTAGGAGAAGTCCTTGGAACGTTCATGAAGCATCTAGAAGTCTCAAGAAGATCATGTGCCGTGCACACTTGGAGGAAGTCTCAAAGAATTGGGATTTCAAAGCAATGAGGAGTTTGGATTTCTAGTTGAGTTTGGATTAGATTTTCCGTGAGATTCTTGAAGGTTCTAGGGAGTTCTTGACGTTTCATTCTTCAACAAGGCTGGAAGACATGTGAGAGGCATGTGATGTGAAGGAAATCCTAAATGGACAAGAGTTGTGCTTTGAAAGTCAAATCCATTACAGATTCGGAAATCTGCCTGTGCAGATCAGTCAACTTCAACGGAGTGTCAAAAACAGCTCAGAGCTCAGAAAATTATGATTATTATGGTTGGAATACAGATGTCTAGTTTCCAGAACTTTTTACAGCTCAGTGATATCTATTTTCTAGAAGAAGTTATGGCCGATTTGGTACACGGAGGTCAAGTCTGCCGGGAAACTGTTTTGTGTCAAAGAAGTCCTAAATCAACAAGAACTTGGAGGAGTCAAGTAGGAACGAATTGGGAGTGCCTTGAGACATTCTCCTATATATACCTAGTGTATTTGACATCTCATGGGTGACACATTCTTTCTCCACAATTTCGATTTCTCACTTGTTCTCTCTAAGTTTCAGTTTTTGCAATCTTCAAGGAGCATAGCCGTGACCATCCACCTTCCTAGCCGTGTTCATCACTTGTGCATCATCTTGGATCTGCTTTGGACCTTGGGACGTGATCAAGGGTTGTTCATACCATCATCTTCTCATGTTAATTTGCGGTTATGGCTTTCTTGTAGTTAGAATTTCTGCTTTGGAATTTTGTTGTTTAAACCGAAACTATGATGTGACAAACCTATTTTTAGATTCAATTTAGATAGTTCTTTTCGTGTTTGATATGTTTATGTGTTCTTGATCTTTGTTAATTGCCGAATTGATAGAATGATGATCTGATTTTGTGCTTCAGTACATGTCAACGATTCACTTGGTCTGACAAACATAATAGGATAATTGCATGTAACTTGCTAGTAATTAGGTTTGCTTTGTAAACTCTAATTCAATATGTAGTGAAGGCTTGCTTTGAGTCGTAAATCAGATTATGCATGTGATGAATAGTTTTGACACGCTTGGATTTGCATGTTCATCAATTCTTTCTTGAACTTAATGATTTGAAAACGAATTTTCAACGTATGTGTGTATTCGGGTTTTCAAAATAAATTGATTTGGTGCTTTGCTATTTCGATTAACTTAAGAAAGAAAGTTAAAAGGGACATTGGTTGCTTTGATCTTTGTGTCTTGATTGATGGCGTTCTTGGTAATAAACAAGATTAAGGGATGCATGAATATGTTGTTCTTGAATTGTTCTTGATGAATTGTTTTCCAAAAATTCTTCTTTTCCCACCTATGTATATAAAACGATTTCTTTTTTTTTTCTTTTATTTGTTTTCTGAAAATTTACATTTTAATCTTCATAAACCCCCTATCTTTATGTTTTCTTGTTCGTGTATATTTGTAAATAATTAAATTTAACTTAGATTCTTAGTTAGCATGTTCATGGAAATAATAACATAAATAGAATAAAATAAATGTTTTTAAAAATTCATGAATAGTGTCTCCGTGAATAGTAAATATGTGTTAGTGTTTTCTAGGAATTAATTTGGTGGTTTTTAGGGATTTTGTTTTGTGTTTTTTAGGAGTTGCTAAAATATAGGAATTCTTTTGGTGTTTTTTAGGAAAAGTAGTTAGAGTTAGTTTTGACTTAGGATTTCTTGTTTGACTTGGTTTAGACTTTGTATCCTTGTTGTTTATGGTTTTCTAATGTGATTATGACTTGTAAATTGTGTATAAATAGGAGTAGGATTTCCAAAACCTTTTCTAACTTGAATTCTCTCTTCCTTTCGAATTATGTGTATATATATACTTGTGATTTTCGTTTCTCTCTCTCATTCTTTCTTTCTTACTTTCATGTGATACATATATGTTCTTCTCTCTAACTCTTTGTTGTTCTAACTTTAAAGCATGCTTGTAATTGTAAACTTGTAAAGTGTTCTAATAATTTCGTAACTTGTAAATTCTTCTCTTTGATTTCTTTTTTTTTCGTTTCACATGTTTGTACCCTCAATCCCCGGTTTTGAACGATACCCTATTTGCTCTATACTAATGATGATATTTTTCAGGGTTTAAATTGGCATAGCTTTTGCACGTATCAATTTCTCAAAAAAGCATGTAAGAAAACATTAGCAAGAAACAAGAAGCACATAAAAGCTTATTGTAATACCCGCGATTTCCATTTTAAATTCGAGTGATTGTATCGAATGATTATTATGCGATTTCACAATTTATGTTCGATAATCATTCATTTTTACAATTATCGAAGTTTCGAAACGTTTATTTTAACGAAAAGCTCGAAATACTCGGGTTGAGAAATCGACTTTTTCTACGTACGAAATTTGGAGAAACTTCCTTCATGAAAGTTGTAGAGCTCGTCGATACGAGTCCGTGCACGTGCGGAACACGAAGATCGGATTTTTTCTGAATTAGTTATCGAATTTGAAGTTTTCCGAAACATGTATATATAGAAAAATTTTTGGAAACCCTAAATTTTTCCCTACCGGTTCCTCTTTTTTCTTTTTCTTCTTCTTCTTCCTGTTTCTGGAAAAAGCTGGTTTCTCTCTCTCTCTCTCTCACAGACGCAGTCGGCCGAAAGGGGAGGAAATTTTCTTCTTAATTGTTCTCCCTCCACAGACCACCTCTCGACCTCAAACCAAGTCCCAGGCGTTCGTCTCGAGCTGCTCTAGCTCCCGGAGGCAGTTTCACAAGGCGGCGCGGCCCGTGGCGGCGGCGGCACAACCCGAACCGAAAACGGCCATTTTCGGTTCGATCTCGATATCTCGAGCTACACTCCATCATTTCACTTGATTCTTGTCTCATTGAGCTCGCCTCAACTTCCTCTACAAGCACCAAGAAGGACTGGAACTGGGTCGAACGTTTTCATTTTCGTCGGAGCTCGACCCCAACGGATCGAAATACCAAAATTTTCGATCAAGATATCTCGAGCTATACACGATCGTTTCTTGTGATTCCAAGCTTGTTGAGTTCGCAAGGAAGTTCTGAACAAGTTTCCAGAAGGGTATCGGGGCCTGAGGTTGCAGTTTCACGTCGGTTTTCAAGCTCACCGGTTTCTGGATTTTTTCCGGCCGCCGACTGTAAATCGGTAATTTCGATGCCTTCCGTCATTTTTAGGTCTTGTGCTAGTTATGAAAGTTGCTCAGAATGATGAAACGAAGGGGACAAGCTGGCCCCGACACCATTGGTGGTGGTCGGTGGCGGCTCTGTCCCTAACTCCGGCGGCCTTTTCCGGCCACCTCCGGAGGTTTAAAATTTGGTTTCTGTCCATTTTATGATTCTATGTTTCGATACGATCATTTCGGCGTATTATACGCATTTTTCGGATATCGTATGAATTAGTTATGAATTTTGTGATTTCGATCGATTTCGGTCGTTAGATTTTTGATCTGTGAAATTATGACTGTTGGATGAACTTGTAAATTTGTTATGATGATCATATGACTGTCCCAGAGGCTTTGTGTGGTCATGGGAGAAGATCCGACCGTTGGATCTTCGTATATGTGAAAACGGTAATTGGGGGAGCGATTCGTGAGAAACCGCTCGTCGGATTTTAATGTAAATTAGAATCTGACCGTTAATTAGTGGTTAAATTATGAGTTGAATTGGCTAAATTCGAATCACATTTGAGGTGATTGACGGATTTTAATTGCGTGGGCTATTCGTTAATTATAAATTATAATTTATAATTATATTGAAGACGCAACGGGAGTTTCGAGGTGAGTAAAACTCACGTGGTTCATATTACGAACCGAGCATTTTAATTTATTTATTTTTGGTAATTGTGTGAAAATATTTACGGATTAAATATTTGTTTAAAATTTCATGGACTTGAATCACCACGGTCCATAGGTAAGTAAAATGAATTTTTAACTATACAAATGAATTTCATAATTTTCTTGTGTGAACTATAGATGGTATTAGTGGTCATTCCTGAGTGGATTACGTATATATTTTACGTGGAAAATATATATTGATGAGTGGATTGTTTGATTGATGTTATGATTGAGTGGAATTGATGAGTTGATTTTATTACGATTGTGTAATTCCATAATAATATGATGTATCTTGGTTGGGTTGATTTCAGTATGTGATGTTATATGTTGGGTTCATTTATGGGTTTACGGTTAACATAATGACCGGTGTGGGTAATCGGACGCTCTAATCCTAGTGTGGATGATGGGATACGATTGGTTGAGTATGTGAAATTATTGGACGTTCTAAATATGTATATAGGTATGCATATTGATGAAATACAATAATTGATAAATATGTCAGATGCCATAACCTAGGCCAGGTGACGGGCTACAATTCAGTTAGAGCTCTAGTCTGTCAAGTACCGTATTTTTATAAATACGATGATGAGAGTTGTGGGAAAAGTTGTGAGTGGGGTTGTCATGATATATTGAATTGGTGTGTTTGTGATTGTTTATTAATTGCATATGTGGAAATAATTGAGTGTTACTGAGTGTGGAAATAAATGAGATTAAATTAAGTAACAGTTCATTCTTTTGCTCATACAAGCTTTCATAAGCTTACGGGTTTTGTGTTGTTGCAATCCCGGTACACTATTCAATTGTGTAGCGGATATTCCTGCAGGTCAGGATAACCAGGGAGGTGACCGACTGCTTAGGTGTTTCAGCAGTTTTGTTATTAATGAGTGGTGATGTGTGTATGCTCATTTAGAGCTTTACATTACATTTGGATTTGTGTTGTAATAATTAACCGAGATTAAATTCGGTTTGATTTTATTTCGTGTGGTGAGTATGTTAAGAAAAGAAAAATTTTCAGGATGATTATTTTGAGTTAGTAGTATTTCATGTTTCGGATTTTGAATTGTTATTTTAAAATTCGGGGCGTGACACTTATACAACAGACTTGCCACAAAATATTTACGCCTCTTCAGAGCTTCATGTGAAAGATTCTCCTCTCCTCTCTGAACAGCTAGCTAGTTGTGCTTTTTGGACCTATATAAATAAAACCATGAATTTATAGTTAGTAGCCAATATTAGTTACATAAAAGTATAAAACGTTGCTTCCGTTGACATTGCAAGACCTCAGAGGACTGTTGTGCAGCTTTGTACTTATTTTCAACTGTTTTGAGATGCCAATACCTTCAAAGGAAAACAGAGAGAACCCTGATCAATTCTAAATAAACATAACAGCATATAAACAACACAGAAATTAAACACTCATAATGTATAGAAATTTAAAATAGAAAAGGCTATTCCTATAGTTCACTACAATAAACTCAAAAAAAAAAAAAAAACCTCTAAGTGTAAGTGATTGTGTAATAACCGCAATTTTCATTTTTATTTCGTATAATTGTGTGGAACGAATATTGTACAATTTCATAAATGTTGCTCAAAAATATTTCATTTTTAGAATTATCAAAGTTCCGAAAACGATTGTTTTAAAGAAATGCTCGAAATGTTCGATTCAAGAAATCGACTTTTTATACATGCGAAATTTGGGAAAACGTCTTTCATGAAAGTTGTAGAGCTCGTCGATACGAGTCTGTACATATGTAGAACACAAAGATCAGATTTTTTCTGATTTTAGTTATCGCATTTAAAAGATTTTTCCGTTTCGGGTATTTAAGGAAAAAGCCTAGTAGAATTTGAAACTTTTTTTTTTTTTTTTCTGGCTTTCCCCTAAACTGTTCACCTTCTTCTCCCTCTCTCTCTAGCGCGGCCGAAGCCCAGCCAAATCAGAGCACGACTTCACCGTGCTCTCTCTCGCTCCACTGGCAATCTTAAGGCACCAGACCATTTCCCCCAGCTTCGCCCCGACCTTATGCAGCTGCCAGAGGTAGCCTTGCGCAGCGACAGGCCGCCGCCGGCAGGGGGAGTCCGGTATCCATTAAAGCTCAATTTCGTTTCGATCTCGATATCTAGAGCTATAGGTCACCATTTCTTGTGATTCTTAGCTCACTGGACTCGCCTCGACTTGCTGATCAAGCACTAAGAAGGACCGGACCTGCGTAGATCGATTTTACGTTTGTTGGAGCTCACCTCGATTTAGATCGAAAACCACCTTCAAATCCGGATATCTCGAGTTACAGACGACCATTTCTTGTGATTCTTAGCCTGGTGAACTCGCGTTCAGTTCCTGAAGAAGTCTCAAGAAGGGATCGTCGAGTTGGGCTGCGTAATATGATGATCATATGACTGTCCCATGGCTTTGTGTGGTCATGGGCGAAGATCCGACCGTTGGATCTTCGTATAATTGCAAAACGGTGATTCGGGAGGCGATTCGTGAGAATCCGTCTGTCGGATTTTCATATAATTTAGAATCCGACCGTTGAATTGTAGTTTAAGTATGTTTTGGAATTATTGGTTAAATTCAAGTCACATTTGATTAGGTGATTGGCGGGTTGTGCTTGGGTGAGCTGTTTCAGTGTGGTTTTGTATTTTTAATTGAAGACGCAGCAGGAGTTTCAAGGTGAGTAAAACTCACGTGGTTCATATTACGAACCGAGTGCTTTTAATTTATTTACTTTGTCGTAATTGTGTGAAAATATTTATGGATTAAATATTTATTTTTAAAATCACATGGACTTGATCAACTACGGTCCATAGGTAAGTAAAATGAATTTTAATTATACAAATGAATTTCACAATTTTCTTGTGTGAACTATAGATGGTATTAGTGGTAATCCCTGAGTGGATAACTACGTATATATATATATATTTATATTTTCGTGGAAGATATATATTGGGTGGTGTGTTGATGAGTGATGATGCGATTGAGTTAGAATGATGATGTGGATTATATTTCAAATGCTTAAATTTCATAATAATATTGTGTATCTTGGTTGAGTTGATTCATTTAAGTTGTAAGGTTTGTTATGCTCATTTAGAGCTTTACAATTTAATTAGTGAGTGAGTTGTAATAATTAATCGAGACTAAATTCGAGATTTGAAATTAAATTGTGTGGTGAGGTTGTTAAGAAAAAAGAAATTTTCAGGATGATTGTTTTGAATTGTGGTAATTCATGTTTCGGATTTTGAATTTTTATTCTAAAATTCGAGGCGTGACCGATTGATAAAACAACATAGAAGAAAGAAGTAAAGCTAATAAAAAAGGATATCGGAAAGAGGATAAAATGATAAAAACAGATTTCTTACGTAATGATGGGAAATCTGCAATGAACATGAGAAATAAAATCAGGAAAAAACCATGGTGATTGTGGGAACTTTCCAGACTATACTAAGAATGCAAAGAAAGGAACATTTTGGAAAAATACCATTACTAAGTTTGCTTGGGCTGTGACCAGAAGCATCTTCGTCAATTCATCATCCATCTCTGAAGAAGTGCTTGCTCCAAGAATTTCTTAGGATCTTCAAAGGAACTTATGATTGCATCTGCATGTGACTGCAATGTGTAAGGAAAGGTACAGGTAGTTATAATAAGAACACTCTTACTATGAGGTGCATTTACAAGATGTCACCTTGACAACTCTAGCAAACTGGTCAAAAAGGTTCCACAGATGAGTTAAATAAAACAATAGTGACAAACTTGCCAATAACTTTCATACCCTTCCAGATTTGAAGAAATACTCAACCGAAAAGGAATACAATAGGAAAGCTAATTCAGCATGTAGAATAAAACATGGAATGTCTGTGGACTTTGTATTCATCCATACCATAAAAGTCCCTAATCTCACTCTTGTGCTCAGCCTCCTCAAAAGTTGTTGCATTTTGTTCCAACTTTTTCGACAGAGAAACACAGAACCCAAAAATGAGCTTCAACTTATTGAGCTGCAGGTAATACCATGAAACATTTAACAATATTGATGCTCGAATGGGAAATTATCCGAGCTACTACTTAAACCTTGGGGGTGGGTACCTACCTAGGCCTTCGGAAGGTAACTAGTGCTTGAGTTCTCCTCTTTAGGCTAAGAGTAAGAACATGATTGGACTAGAGGACAATGGTTTTGCACCGAATCAAATAACTAGTCGACCAATCAGCAAATAGAAGCAAGAGGATATCTCACCAAGGAGGTCGTGAGGCCGTGACATCTGACATCTTCTTTTCTTGTCGTCTGAATCTTTCTTCATTTTTATATTTGGGGCATTTGAGGCGTTGGATCGGAGCAGGATTTTAAATCCAAGGGCTAATATTCATCTGTCCCCAAACCATAATTATCTTCTTCCTATCTATAGAAAGAACGAAGAAGCAGCATAGTCTGGGAGAAGAGAGATGGCCACAGCGTTTCCCATGGCTCAACTTCCAGTCTCAGTCTCTGTCTCAGTAGACGACCACCTTTCTTGGGTATGCTTTACTCTTTACCCCCAAATGCTCTCAATCAAATTACTTTATACAATGTCAATACCACCTTTCTTGGGTATGCTTTACTAAATGTCAATACCAGATTCCATCATTCCATTTTTGCAATATCAATCTGGTGCATTGCTCATATTTGGTTAGGTTCATATTCTGGAAAGAGGACCGTGCCTGCAAATTATCAAGGCATTTGCTGTCTCAATAACTCACAACTTTGTCCAACCACAAGCGGATACAAGGATGACTTTAATCTAATCAAACGGAGACAGATGATTGCATTCCTTTTTGGTTTTTCAAGCCTTGTCTTAGATTCATTTCAAGCCGAGGGAGCTGGCTTGCCCCTGAAGAAAAGCCTCGACTATGTGATGATTCCTGTGAAAAACAGCTAGAAAATGTATGGTGAGATTGCATTACTCCCTTACCTGCACTATCTATCTCTTTACTGCTACTTCACTGTTACCAATTGTTCATAAAGACTAAAGCTTGGCAATAATCTTGCCATTCAACTGTGACAATTTGAAAACTAACCCAAATGGACTTTATGTTTTCTTACTTTCTTTTCTTTCTTTCGAAGATATAGGTAACTCTTTTAAGACATTCAAGTTAATCTTTCTTCTAGCCTGCCAAAGAAAAGGTTCTACTTGGGGCTTTCAAATTCAACGCTAAATGCTGAAACCTTTTCAGGTTAATTCCCTTAAATGTCTTCTATGAATAAAAAAGGGTCATACTTTGAACTGAGGCACAGTTTTTAGTGCATCATATACATTAACTTACAAATTTTCCAAATAATTAATGCTTCGTTCTTTGACTAAAGAAGGAAAAAAAAAAAAAAATCTTTGTTTAATCATTCAAATGTATGTCGGCGTTAGTCTCTCAATTTAGCATGAAACACCTGCAGTCTGCATTTTGAGACAGAATTTAGTGTTAACGCCATTGTGACATTGCACACATGTTGTGATTCAAACCACAAGAACCATTGTAAGCATGAGACACGTTTTTTTTTTTTTTTTTTTTTTTTTTTTTTACAACTTTGTAACAGTCATATGATCAATACACTGGACAACAGTCTAAGGATTGGATTATATCTGCTGAATATGAAAACAAATTTTTGAGTTGGGTGATTTTATGTCTGAAGAATTGTTGCAGTTAATATAAACTACCAACTGATGCTCAAATTTGTCTATTTTTTAAAGGTCCCTATGGTAACTACAGAGTCTGGTTTGCAGTATAAGGATATTAAAGTTGGTCAAGGCCAGTCCACCTGTCGGTTTTCAGGTGTGTAATAATTTGTCATTTGAAAATAGTTTTTATCTTCAATCTGAAAAAATATGGGATTGTTTTTCTTTCTTCAAGCCTTTTAATGGATTTTAGATTACATTGATTCTCATACATTTGTTCTGTTCTGAACTTAACTTGCAGGTGATAATTAAACTAAGAAAATGATAAGTTATAGTTTTGTCTGTGGCCCCGTCGTTTCTACTCTTCACTGTTAGCCATTTTAGAGTATTTCTCTTCTTTTTGAACCTCCATTTATAGACAGGTTTACAATCCTTCATGAAATGGCCAGTATTAAAAACTTTCACGTCAGTACTCTCTACTCTTAAGAGTTAAATATAAAATTTCTGGTTGCCCTATAAAGATGCTGGTTCCCTAGTTAGATGGGGTCTGGCCTAGTTATGAACCTATGATAGTGGAAAGTTGGAATTTACATATTAGCATTAAAGTGTTGGCATCTCCATACAGAAACTGAGTATTATTTGTACACATTCTTAATCTTCATATGTATATCATTGCTCAACTGATGAGCCAAGCTAGAATTTAATTGGTTTTCTGTACTGGAAATTGTGTTTGCCCTACATATTATAAGTTGAATTATATAATACTTGTCTGGCTGGTGAGTGTATTGATTGTGAAAACAGTTAGACAGCATGTATGGAAATGTTGGGTGGTCTTTTTTACACACAGTTTTATATGCTCTATCTATACCAATACCAGGACTGTTGTATTTTATGTTTCTGTCTTTACAACTTCAATATCATCTGTATTATGCATGCAGGTGGCGGCGAATTATGTTGCCATGGTTCCGTCGGGACAAATATTTGACAGGTAAGCACATTGTTAGACGATCTTGATAGCAAGAAAATAGAACAAAAGAAATAGAGAAGTGCATATATTACATGATTCCTTTTGTTTATGAGAAACTGAGTTTTGTTGAAATAAACAAGTAAATAATTAAACTTAAGAGATGGATAAAATGGAATTTCCTTGAAATTCAGAAGATTCTTGTGCTGGAAACCAAAGTGAAGACCAAAACATGAGTTTTGTCCCATAATACACTGCTTCTTCTTCTATGATTCTCAAAAATGCTTTGATATACTTCACAACAACAAAAAAACAAAAAACAAAATTCCTAGCACAGTACTGGTCATGAAACATTTTACGTTCTTATTGTGATAATTGAGTTATCCCAAAACCATATAACCTCATATACGAAGTTATATAGTTTTGCCAATTGGTTTCGGTTTGGATGCTCAAATTTCTTCATGCCCACTTAACCCATGTGTTGGGTTAAGTATCAGACACATGCTCCATGTCCCCAGTCTAAGTTGCACACACGTCACAGCACATATTGAGAATTGTATTTCATATTAGAAAAATAACTAAGCCCTTGCATGAGAAGTTGAGAACTAATAAGCTCTTGGCCCTGTGCATGAACTGCCAGTTGGTTTTGGGTTGGATGCTCCAATTTTTTCACTTTGACACTGCCAAAAGCCTTAAGCTCCTAGCATCAATTTTATTCATAATTGGTGATCTAACGTATAAGTGTTTGGGGGTTTTATATAGATTTTTCTTTCTTTATCTCTTTTCATCCAGAAAACTTCCTCTGCTTGAAATTATGTTGAGGTTTAGACAAGCTCCAGTTTCTAACTCTTATATTCTCTCTTCAATTATGCAGTTCATTGGAGAAGGGTCAACTTTACATATTTCGTGTTGGCTCTGGTCAGGTAAGGTCCATAAATCTCTCCAAGCATTTGGTTTTCATCGATAACACTTCTCAGTCACCCTAATCTAAAAATGTATCACATTAATGATACTGTGTCATGTTTGTGACTTATAGTTCGAAAACCTCTTAACTTAGGCCTTAATTTGCTTCCTGAAAAATAATACTAGTTCATTTGATTTTCCAGTAATTAAATGAAATAGGAGGTTCAGGTATTGCTGTTGTCTTGGCAATCCATGTTATGGTAAATAAAACAAAAACAAAAAAAGAACAAAAAAAATGTAAAATTGAAAACAATGGCCATGGATAGCCTATGGATGATTGCATTTTTTATCATACATGAATGTAGTGCTGTCCCAAGGATTATTGCCGCAGAATGAGATTATCACATTGTCAATTCAATATAGTAATTTCACTTAAAAGAATAGTTTTTGATAATCGTAAATCTAAATGAGAATAACAGGTGATCAAAGGACTTGACGAAGGGATCTTGACCATGAAAATAGGAGGGAAGCGGCGACTCTACATCCCGGGATCTGTAAGTTTTTTCTTGGTAGTCTTAAATCAAGAGACAAACAGGGAATGTGTGTGTGTGTGTGTGTAAATGAAGGAGAAAGAATTGACTATAGTAGTTTCTTGTCTGGTAATTCTGGACTCGTTAGCCAATTTCATCAGTTTTTAATATGTCATTCATATGATTCTGCATACAAATTTATCATTACCTGACAAACCAAATTTATCTTCTTCATGACGAGTTGGATGTAATGCATTTGCTTTCTCTGGCTATTGAAACTTTGACTTTAAACATTTTTTTTTCCAATCAAAACAAAAGAAAAAAGAATGTATTCCAAACCTCGGAACCGATTTCAGGCATGGTTTGTAGCGAGAATGTGCATTTGTTTTTTCTTGTTCTGAATGGTTGTGCTGCTTATGTGGTTTAAGTTTGAACTTCAACAGTCATGGTAATATCTGCTTCTTCTTTTTTCCGATGGATCATGATAATATCTGCTTTTTTTTTTTTGGATGGATCATGGTAATATCTGCATTGACATTTCCCAACAAGCAAATGACAATGATTATTGTAAGAAAACATATTATGGCAGTTATAATCTTTGACGTGTTTTTACTCTTTCTTTCACTAGTTGGCCTTTCCCAAGGGTCTCACTTCAGCTCCAGGAAGGCCAAGGGTGGCTCCAAGTAGTCCAGTGGTTTTCGATGTGAGTTTGGAATACGTACCGGGCCTTGAATTGAGGAAGAGTGAGAGAGTTGATACATTTGTGTTGTTTCTATATTTTTATTTTTTTTTTTCATCTTTTTAGACAGGAGCGCAAGGAATGTAAGCAATAGCGTTGCATCAATTTGTTTATTATTTTTTGGGAGCTTCTATTGGGACCCTTCAAAACAGTCATTCTCCATTGCTTTTTATTATTGATGTCCAAACTGAGAGTGTCTGCTGACCAGCCCAGGTGGGTATAGCACGTGCTCAGTTGCCGTAAGATTGAGCTGCTGACCAAAAAACTGTGAATCTATTTTACTAGCACATGCCGTGCACGTGCGATCGTTTAGATATCTGGGAAGTCGTCCTCAGCTTGATTGAAGACATCGGATCTGAAATGTGGTGATTTTGGGAGCAGAACATTTCCCACCGCTTATGTGTGCGCTAAATCTGCGTCGCCAGTACATCAGCAAACAGCGGCCCTCAAATTTGATTCGATAGTCAAAAAAGAGCTATGCACTCTGCGTCCGAAACTGTATATGTGAGCTACCAGTTGACGATCCATCTCCCATCGCTTGTTTATGGTGCGTTGCATTTCAAAATTGATTGCATTTAGATTCTCAGACCCAAAAGGGTTGAATCGCCTGAGCATCATGATACTATTGAGTTGTCATACCAATGGAAAGATCTAAAACAAATTATACAATGGTGTTTTAGCTAAACCACTATTTATAAAAAATCCTTTATTTAATCTAGAGATGTAAAGATTCTGAAAAGAAAAAAGAAAAAATGCAATTTAGAAGCTTGTGATGCTGCACATAATGATATGGGTGAAGAATGGGCAAGCAAGACACTGAAGCACTTATCTGAATGTAATAGCATTTTTTGTGTGTTTCATTTATAGAACCTGTGGTTGATTGCCTATTACTCTATGTAGTAATATATGGTAATGCCAATGCAAAAGACTTAAAGATAATTTGATGAAATGTGAAGGCACTTTCAATTGGTGGATTGCATTTTAACATTTGAAATATCATCTGCCATTTAAGAACAGGGAGGGAATGCATTTGGAATCTTTAAAGGTTGGGAGTGCATGCATGGACGTAGCCATGAATGACAGGAGGGTTGGGCTAATTTTATACATACAAAAATTTTGTGAAGAACTTTTTTTTTTTTTTTTTTGAAGTTTGGAACCTAGTGGGAGGCTCATTATTACGCATTTATTTATTCAAAACTACAATGGGGGGACATAAAACCAAAACCCGTAAATTAAAAATTACAAGCATAAATCTATCTGAATCGTACCCTCCGAGGCTCACTAACTTCAAATTCAGTAATCACTAAATCATTATCAATACTATCGGCAAGGTCTTTTTCAATGTAGAGAACCATCAAATCATCAAAAAAGTCATCTTCCATCTTATTTCGAAGTCTGTTTTTACGATGTCCATAGATGAAAATGCTATCTCTGTTGTTGCTGTAGAAACTGGCAGAGTCAGAACAAGGCAAATCAACATGTAAATCATAGGAAAGAATGCAGATTTCTTGATTCAACTAACCACCGACATAAATCACACATATATACATACATTTCAAATAATTAACAATTAACAAGCAAGATGGAAATCAATAATGCAAATATGCATTATCAAGCACCAAACATCAACTAAGCTTTATGGGTCAGTGTTAAATGATAAGCCTAAACGACCCTCTGGCCTCTGCACTTCTTCTTTTTGACTTGTGAGAGAGATTTCTTTAATTATCTTCATATACCATCCAAATGATCCAAATTATTATTTGAAGCCATTTCAAATTATATCATATACCATTTTACTCTGTCCAGAAGAAACACTGGGCATTAGTATTATTACCTCGCCCATATGACCAGACACCAAATATGCAATTATCAAATACCAAACACCAAATATGCAATTCCCAATTATCAAACATCATCAAGCATCAGCAATGACAAATTGACAATCAATTATCAAATACCTTGTACCATCAACAACCCATTCCAAACTATTACATCATTGTAGGCTTATAGCAGGACAACCCATTCGGCCATTCCCAATTATCAACCCATCATCAACAACCCATTACCCAGCAATGAGTCAATGACAATCAATTAAACATTCAACAAGACAATAACTCATTCCACTACAGTAATGATAATTAATCAACCAAATATCCAAAACATTCCCAATTATCAACCCATCATCAACAACCCATTAACAATGACAATCAATCAACCAAAAATCCAATACATGGTGACAGGACCTACCCCGAATTTCACCCTAAATCCGAGGCAGCCCTGTGGAGCCCACCTTAGGAGTAACTCTACCGAAAATTCAGCAGAGTCACCCCAAAAATGGACTACCCAAACCTGTAGAAATACATTTACTTCTAATAAGCCTTCCTTATTCTTGTGGAGCCACCCTGCTCCCCGAAACACAACAACTCCACAACAATCAATTGAGATCTGAACCATACAACATAACGCCAAATACACAAATACAGCTCCCCAAAGTTTACAACATTTGTCCCACAGGTTATCTGAGCAATCTAAAAGAGAAGGAAAAAAAATCATATTACAAGTAGGTTCAACGATTAACCTATAATATGAAAACCAAAGCAGCAGATGCTATGCCTCGAATCCTATTGTGCCGAACCAGCAACTCTGCAGACTGGGCAAAAGAAACCAAAGGGCCCAGGGGAAATTAATTTTAAAAAAACGTTAGCGTGAGTGGGCAAAAACAAGTAATAGTAAAAAAAGAAGTTTATACTTTTCCACGTTTATTCCTTTAAAATCCCGATGCATGCAACATTTGTAAAATACATTTCTTTAAGCTTGAAAACTAATGAGAGCACACTAGCCCCGCTTGTCCAAAAGAAAACAGACTAGCCCCGTTAGTCAAGTAAGAACAAAGTATGGGGAAGAAGTCGTCACCATACGAATAAAGGAGCCTCCTAGGCTCGGGTCGGAGTGTCTCACACTCTTGAGCATCTCATGCTCTGCTCAACTCACTCCCAAACACAGAGTAAGCGGAGAGGAGTACTAATAGGCTAGCCAGCAATAAAATTTATCGACCCAGGTATGGTGGGTTAAAATCACGAAAATCATGAATCAGAAAGGCTTCCCCAATGTCTCACAAGAAGTAAAATATATATCATTGACGCCAGAATATTATCGAATTCATAAATAAATAGAAGATGAATAATAGATGAGTAAATTTCTCTCAAAAATCCCATTTTTGAAAACTTTTCAGAAATCTCAGAATCGACGAATGAAAATATAAATAATTCCGGAAATCACCTCGGAAAATACTTCGTCGAAATTCAATATAAATCACAAATTCAAAATCGATCATAACAAAATTCAATTCGAATTTCCAATTAACAAATAATTCAATATTTAAAAACTCGGATAATATGCTCAAATATTTAAAAAGTTAATTTAAATAAATTCTTAATTCAGAAAATAATTGCATCCAAAATTTAAATCAAACATCCACTCACGGTATACAGCTAACGTGGTATCCACACATAAGGATCCTCATTGGGTGATGAGTAGGTACCTCGTCCTGTACATAATTAGTTGTACATAAATAATTACCGGACGGAATTTGCTATAATTAAAATTCAATCCCAAAACCCACATCCTCAACTTCTCCAATTCTCTTCCACATCCAACCAAACTTCATCAAAATTTCCCAATCGTCGATTCTGACTATATAACAATTATGGGAGAATACCGATAATCAAATTCTCAATTAATATTAATGGAAATCCAAATCTTTAGAAATTCATAACTGATTCACAACTCCACCAATCCTCACCAAATTTCATATATAAGCTCTAGGATAATTATAGAATTTAAATAGCCAGAAATTGGAATTAAAAAGCTACCCTAGCCACCGCCACCGCCACCTCCACCAACTCCAAAGGACACCAAAATTTGGTAGTAGCACCTCCTCAACAGACCCATTAATTCTTTCAACTGTGACCAAGTCAGAAAATGAGCGGAAGTACCTCAACAATTAAAGGGAAGATTGAACCCAAATCGTTAATAGTAACCCAAAATTTCAAATCTTCGATTCCTCCTCCACGCCTCAAATCGCTGCACAAGACTCTGTGTATAACATCTACGACCCAAGGCGCTTCCAAATGACCCAACTTTGCTGTATGGGGTGCCCGGAATCGGGAGAAATCGACGTTGACTTGATTTGCAACAGTAAATTTTCAAGGGCCGATGCGTTGTTTTCCAGCCAAACCACTATGAGCCACCACCACCGGCGTCTAGAGGAAGGGAGACGAGTCCAAAGATGTTTGCTTTACGTCGTCAGGTGGCCGGAGGTGGGAGAGAACCGGAGTTGCAGGCGAGAGGGAGAGAGAGCGACAACTTGAGGAGAGGAAGAAGAAAACGCGGGGAAGAGGGAGAGAGAAAAGAGTTACCAGCCACAGTAAAAAAATTTGAATTTATACTATCTACCATAAATAGTAAATTTAGTATTTCGCTTATAACTTTCGCATACGAACTCCGATTTTTACGTATCACATATGCACGCGCTCGGTTTAATGCCCTTTACAACTTTCGTGAAGAACATTTTTCAAATTTTGACCCGAACAAAAAGTCAACTTTTAGGGCCACTAAAAGTATCAAAAGAGTAAAAAGTGAAAGTAATTATCGTTTACCGTCCAAATGACTAGTAAACGGATAAAATTAAGTTCGGGACGTTACAATCTCCCCTCCTTATAAAATTTCATCCTCGAAATTCACTCGAGCGAATAAAGGCTTAACTAAACCAGCTCTATTGGATACGCGTCCCCCGCTGAAACAACATAAAACAATAACTCAAGGGAAAGAATATTGTACCGTCAGGAGTATCTGGAGGAACGTGATCCTCCTGTTGAAACATGGCATGAAGTCTCGTCTGAGTCACTGGACGTCCACGGCGACCCCTACCTCATTGAATGCCGCCTCTGGCAGAAATAGTGTGAGTGCCGCTAGATGAACTGCCTGATGCGTGACTAGAACACTGAGTCAATGTAGGGCAATCCCTCCTATAATGGCCCTATTGTCCACACTGATAACACGTCACATCCCTCGTCTGACGCTGGGGACGATCTCTCCCAGTATGAAATCTCTCTGAGGTACCATTAAGATGACTAGTACAGTCACTGAATTGCCACTCAGATTGACCACCTCCCATATTAAGGTCTCTTAAATCTGATAGGGTGATCGAATATGAATTGACACGTCTACTACCTCCAGAAGATCCTGAACCAGAAGCGGAAGCAGCTCTCTTGGATGGACCCTGGCTGGGGCTACCCACACCTCGAGGTCGAACACCAGACAAAAACATAGTCTCGAGTCTTAAAGCAGCATTAACCACCTGATGATAAGTATAGAATGGTACAGCCGTCAACTACAGATGGTAATCACCCCCTAATCCCTCAATAAACCTGGAAATCCGCTCCTCCTCAGTGCGTACCAAATCCGGCACAAACTGGGATAGCTGGGTAAATCGTTGCTCAAACTCCGACACTGATTTGTCTCCTTTCTCTAGATGCAAAAAGTCATACCTCATCCCGTCACGAATGGCAGTGCCAAAATACCGATGATTAAAGTGCACCTTGAACTGTTCCCAAGTCATTGGGCCGAGATTTCTTGGGTTCTGGACAGTTCCATTCCACCAGTCAAAAGCAACACCATCCAGAAAGTCTACTGCCAAGCCCACCTTTCGGTCCTCCATACAATTTATCTGAGTGAAAACTTTCTCCATTTTGTTGAACCAATTCTGAGCATCCACAGCCTCAGGAGCATGGGAGAAACTATACGCTCCATGTCTTCTTGCTCGCTCCATGGTAAAATCAGTTTTGGAGCCAGGAAGTGCTGTTGTCAGCTGTTAGAAAATATGTCCCAAGTCGTTCACTAGTCCTTCAGGAGCATTCCCATCTCATGGAGCGGGAGGAGTCTCCCTGCAGTTTCGGCGTCTAAGAGGCATAGCACCTGAAGTAGAAAGGATAACAAAGCTCAAGGATAAGGACATTAACCTATCTACTTTACATACATAATGACCATACTAGTACCGAAGAGTATATGATGGGGATCCGCCGCAGTCGGGTCATCACTCGGGAGGTACTACACACCACTAAGCATATAAAGTAGCAGGAAAGAAAGAAGTCTACAGAACTTAACAACCTAATGCTCTGATACCAAGTTGATAGGACCCGCCTCGAATTTCACCCTAAAATCCGAGGCGGCCCTGCGGGGCTCACCTTAGGAATAATTCTACTGAAAATTCAACAGAGTCACCCCTAAAATGGACTACCCAAAACCTGTAGAAATACATTCACACTTCTAATAAGCCTTCCTTATTCTTCTGGAGCCACCCTGCTCCCCGAAACATAACAACTCCACAACCAATTGAGATCTGAACCATACAACATAATGCCAAATACACAAAGACAGCTCCCCAAAGTTTACACATTTGTCCCACAGGTTATCAGAGCAATCTAAAAGAGAAGGAAAAAAAAATTCATATTACAAGTAGGTTCAACGATTAACCTACAATATGAAAACCACAGCAGTAGATGCTATGCCTCGAATCCTACTGTGTCGAACCAGCAACTCTACAGACTGGGCAAAAGAAACCAAAGGGCCCAGGGGAAAGTAATTTAAAAACACGTTAGCATGAGTGGACAAAAACAAGTAATAGTAAAACAAAAGAAGTTTATACTTTCCCACGTTTATTCCTTTAAAAATCTCGGTGCATTCAACATTTGTAAAATACATTTCTTTAAGCTCGAAAAACTAATAAGAACATACCAGCTTCGCTGATCCAAGAGAAAACAGACTAGCCCCGTTAGTCACGTAAGAACAAAGTATGGGGAAGAAGTCGTCACCATATGAATAAGAGAGCCTCCTAGGCTCGGGTCGGAGTGTCCCACACTCTTGAGCATCCCAAGCTCTGGTCAACTCACTCCCAAACACAGAGTAAGCGGGGAGGAGTACTAATAGGCTAGCTAGCAATAAAATTTATCGACCCAGGTATGGTGGGTTAAAATCACGAAAATCGAGAATCAGAAAGGCTTCCTCAATGTCTCACAAGAAGTAAAATATATATCACTGACGTGGCCCCGTACGCCAAAATATTCTCGAATTCATAAATAAATTGACGAGGAATAATAGACGAGTAAATTTCTCTCAAAAATCCCATTTTTGAAAACTTTTCAGAAATCTCAGAATCGACGAATGAAAATATAAATAATTCCGGAAATCACATTGGAAAATTCGTTGAAATTCAATATAAACCACAAATTCAAAATTGAACATAACAAAATTCAATTCGAATTTCCAATTAACAAATAATTCAATATTTAAAAACTTAGATAATATGCTCAAATATTTAAAAAGATAATTTAAATAAATTCTTAATTCAGAAAATAATTGCATGCAATATTTAAATCAAACATCCACTCACGGTATACAGCTAACGTGGTATCCACGCTTAAGGATCCTCATCGAGTGATGAGTAAGTACCTCGTCCTGTACACAATTAGTCGTACATAAATAATTACCGGACGGAAAGAAATAACTTTTTCGATAATTAAAATTCAATCCTAAAACCCATATCCTCAATTTCTCCAATTCCTTCCACATCCAACCAAACTTCATCAAAATTTCCCAATCGTCGATTCAGACTATATAACAATTATGGGAGAAATCCGATAATCGAATTCTCAATTAATATTAACGGAAATCCAAATCTTTAGAAATTCATAACGGATTCATAACTCCACCAACCCTCACCAAATTTCATATATAAGTTCTAGGATAATTATAGAATTTAAATAGTCAGAAATTGGAATTAAAAAGCTACCCTAACCGCCGCCACCACCACCCACAGTGGCGGCGCCACCGCCGCCTCCACCAACTACAATGAACACCAAAATTTGGCAGTAGCACCTCCTCAACAGACCCATTAATTCTTTCAACTGTGACCAAGTCAAAAAATGAGCGGAAGTACCTCAACAATTAAAGGGAAGATTGAACCCGAACCGTGAATAGTAACCCGAAATTTCAAATCTTCGATTCCTCCTCCAGGCCTCAAATCGCTGCACAAGACTCTGGGTATAACATCTACGACCCAAGGCGCTTCTAAATAACCCAACTTTGCCATATAGGGTGACCGGAATCGGGAGAAATCGACGTTGACTTGATTTGCTATAGTAAATTTTCAAGGCCCGATGCGTTGTTTTCAGGCCAAACCACCGCGAGCCACCACCACCAGCGTCTAGAGGGAAGGGAGACGAGTCCAAAGATGTTTGCTTTGCGTCGTCAGGTGGCCGAAGGAGGAAGAGAGCCGGAGTTGGGGGCGAGAGGGAAAAAGGGCGACAACTCGGGGAGAGGAAGAAGAAAATGCGGGGAAGGGGGGGGGGGGGGGGGGGGGGAGAAGAGTTACCAGCCACAGTAAAAAAAATTGAATTTATACTATCTACCATAAACAGTAAATTTAGTATTTCGTTTATAACTTTGGCATACGAACTCCAATTTTTACGTACCACAGATGCACGCGCTCGGTTTAATGCCCTCTACAACTTTTGTGCAAAACATTTTCTCAAATTTTGACCCAAACAAAAAGTCAACTTTTAGAGCCACTAAAAGTATCGAAATAGAGTAAAAAGTGAAAATAATTATCGCTTACCGTCCAAATGACTAGTAAACGGATAAATTTAAGTTCGAAAGCATTAGTAATTTTTTTATTTTTTATTTTTATTGGGCTATACCCATACTTGGTCAATTTTGGGCCAAATTTTCCCTTGGGTTGTAGCCCAAGTAGCCCTTGTCTTGACTACATCCTTGAGTGGATGTTGAATAAGAATGCGGGGTGGGGTAGCAGGATAATGATGATGACCAACTTCCTATAGGTTGATTAGACACTTACAGGTGATGTTGTCAAATAAGGATAGGAAAGACAACAACAAATTGAAAATAAACTCAAAATCAAAGAAACAGAAAACCAGAGGAAAGCATCCCCGTTTTCACAATTGTGTGCAAGTTTTTTATAGATCTTAGTTTGCTATTTTGTCTCACAGACATCTTATTTGTTTAGTTAGTAAGATATGATAACTGGCAATGTTTGTTGTGCACATTTGCTTACCCCATGTACTGTTTTTCAGTGAGCACCAAGTAGAAGCGTGGACGGAGAAGGGTCAAGGACGTACAAGACTCAGGAACGTAGCCACGTTATGGGATAGTTGGGCTACAACCCAACCCAAAATTCTTCCAATATTTTAGACGGTATAAGTGCGCTCTTATAGCAATAGTCAGACCTTTGTCCAGTCGGCAAAGTGTGAAGAATTTCAACTCTTTCTAAATGCAGACCTGGGTTCGAGTCTCCCAGGGATGATTTTTTTTTGTTATTAACCAATATATTTCTCCCTTTTGTACATTATTTTCTTCTCTCTAGTTCTTGTTCTTTTTTATTTTTGCCTCTTTCCTCATTTTCTCCTCCATTTTTCTTTTTTTTCCCCATCTTTTGTTACAACTTTTCTGTTAGTATTTTTTTAAAATTTCTTCTCTTAAAGGAAAATCTTATATGTTTTTCTTTGTTCTTTCCACATTTTGTTCTTCTTTTTTCTTTACTTGCAACATTCTCCATTAATTTTTCTTTTAAAATTTAGTGTCAAAATCTATCGAATTATTATCAATAAAGGAAAAAAAAAAATTCTTGTAAGCAAACCTTAAATTAGCCCACCCCAAATCTAGATCCTAGCTATGCCCCTGACAAGACTTGGTAGGCATCCAACATAATCAATTATGTGACTATTGGGTACAACTTATGCAATATTTCTTTTGCATAAAATGATCTTCTTGGAGGAGCAGATTTGGGAAGCATGGAACTGCATCACTGGTGACAGGCGATCAGCTAGTGTATCAATAGCACATTGAATTATGAATCATCTAATCATTGCTTTGAATTCACTTAAACTGTAACCTGAGAAATACGACAGCATATGTATTGAAAAAGCCATTCAACATTTTGGACTGCACAGAGATGGGTACCTGATGTCTAGGGTGCACAATTTGAGCCTAAAAATATTTGTTCAGCTTGCCATGTTATTTCATCTTGCATGCATTGGTGGATACACAAACTCGCTGCACACCTTTGTGATTCATGATGACATATATTTGCATTCTTGCTGACTTTATTGAGCCAGTATTTATAGATTTCTACAAGTCATAGATTGCATTTATTTTCAGGTGGAACTCCTTTGTGAGCAATTGCCTCTATGGAAATTATGTATTGAGGACTTTGTATTGAGTTATTCTTTTTGTCTTCTTGTCATCTTTGTCAATATAATCACTTTTTCTCTTATAAGTTAGTTCTTTGGGGAGTTAATAAGTTGGTTCATTAAGAATTTACCATCTTTTAACTATAAATGACTAAAGAGCCTAGGCTATTATGTAGAACCAATCCACCTTGAGCATGGCGAAAAACAAATATCAGTGGTGGACAACTAATTAAAATCAATCAAAGATCTTCCCATTTCTATTTGCTTGAGGCATCAAGACCTCCAAGGCCATCTGCATTTGAGGCCATGAAAAAGTTGAGTCCATGCAACACAATATTATAGCCTGCTGGAGAAGGATAAAAAATAAAAAAAAGATTAAATTCAGTTTACTCCCCTGAATTTTGGGGTTAAAATCAGTTTGGTCCCTCTCTCTGAAAGTATTTTACAATGGTCCCTATACTCTCAAATGACATCACCGAGTCCAAAATTTGAATTTGGCTCGAAACTTGAAGTCATGCGCTGAGTTGGAGCCGACATAGGGGCGCACTTTTAAGATTTTAAACCCTATAAGTAGGGCAAAATAGACATTTCTAATTTTTTCTCTCTTTGCTTAACTCTCTCTATCTCTCTCGTGTTCCTCATCCTCCTCCTCGATCAGAATCGGCTATGTAGGAACAAGTTTCTCTAACTTCTCTCTATCTCCCTGAACCTAATTCAAGCCCTAATCTCTCACTTTCACGTAATTCGAAGCTAGAGGCCGAAGCCGAAAAGGCCACCTCCGGCCGGCACACCTATGCCAAATCTTTCGTCTCGTCCTCCCTAACGTCCCTATGGTATGGGTTTGTCCGATCGTTGATCGAGGAGAGAGAATTGAAGCCTGAAGCTTCGGGGTTTTGCGGTGAAGTTTCCATCCATTTTCCAGCAACTCCGGCAATCATCAGCAATGCATGAGGTACAAAAATCAATCTCTTCTTCACATTCTACACGATAGTATACAAGGTTTTCTATTTTTCTTGAGTTATGAATGAATTGGTTTTTGGTTTCGGTGCCAACAGAGCTCAATGTGCACGACGGTTTTCTAGGATTTTTTTCGGCAGCTGTTCAGGAGGTTATGGGCTTGTATCTTATTTTTTGGAGCGTGATAGATGCCTAGTTGGAGCGTGTAAAATACCAGATAAGTTTAATATTATGTAGCACCTCCAAGTATAATCTCACACCTCATAAAGGGGATTGCAACACTCTTTTCCATCTTTCTGCAATGCATGGGAATCAATCATCCGCAATACAGAGAGTTGAGATGGTGTGGAAAAAAAGGAATCGATTGAGTTGATTTTGAACCAAAAGATTTGGGATTTGGTTGTGATAAAATGATGATGAATGGATGTAATGGAATAGGTACAATGTTACTCCTACTCCTTGCTCCTCCATGAATATAGCCAAAAAATGCATGGCCCCACCATGAGTGGTGGTGGGCCGCCATTTGTGGTGGTTCGCCAGAATTTAGAATTTAACATTTTGCTCCACATTTGACCATCATTCTTCCTATCTCCAATTCTCCATTTCAAAGCCGAAAATTGATGTTTTCTTCACTCTTGCAATATTCATAGATAAATAAGAAAATGATTTAATCAAAGCTAGAATAGACTCAAAAACAAGTTAAATTCAATATTTAGGGGAATGTATATCTATGTAAATTTTGAAAGGGTAAGGCAAGTGTTTAAGTTAAAAGGATAGACATTTATGGTGTGAAGAATTGAAAGGCTAATTACACAAATGCTCAAAAGGGCAAGGATATTTAATCTTTTTAGACATACTCATTAGGTCATGGTGGATTTCTAATTGCCTAATTCATTTCCAAGATGTAAAATTGTGACAAAGAGTTTTGAAAGATATGGAGCAAGTTTTAGATATGCAAAATAAATGAGATGTTCACTGATGAAGAAATTATTGCTTAGAACTATGCATGCACTTCAATTAAGCTCAAGTACTAACAATATGACATGTAATAGCTCCCATAAGTCTCATTATGCTTCTCTAGCTCAATATATGGATATGACAAATATGAATATAAATGAAATCAAACACTTGATCAATAATGATTTACTTTGAAAAATAAAGCTCTTCAGGTCCCAAACATGCTTTCTAACCATTTTCCAATTCAAGTTAAATCTCATCACTGGTATTGGAAGATACTAACTAAACATAATAAACAACTATAAACACAAGATTGATCCAAACTAGCATATTTTTAAATTTTAGGCACTTTAAAGGTTTTGGACCAAAATATAACTTAAAACATAAAACGAAGTTTTCCTTTCCCCACACTTAATTGTCCTCAATATTAAAATGATGCTCTTAAAACTTATCAATGAAACATTCAAGCACAGATGGAGTAAAACTGCAAAACTTAACATAATTACTAAAACAAAACGAGCAAACACAAGCATAAAAATAAATTTAACACAATTACAAAAATAAAATGAGCAAACACAAAACACAAACTAAATGCAAGAGTTAGAAAAGCTCCCCCTTGAAGACCATATTACTCTTCACAAGTCACTAACAATCACCAACAAACAAGGCATCAAAGCCTTACAATTCAAGCTCATAAGTTTGATGTTGTATCATTTTTCTTCATCTTCATCTCTTATTTAAAAACTCTTTATTCATGCTTGGCTACCTTCAAGAAGGGTTTTAAGTTATAGAGGCAAGAAACAAAAGTAATCCATGAACTCTCTAATATTTGACCAAAAGAGTGGCTTTCTTCCATTCTTCCTCTTCTTTACAATGAATCTTCTAGGTATCATTCATGACTCCTCCTTCAAAGTTGATGTGGACTTGATGCTTGAAGAAAGAGTAGGTGGTAGAAATATGTGAGAGTGAACCACTTGTTTTTTCAATTATTCACTTCATCATAGAAGCATTGAGCACTATATGGTGGATTGAGAGATAGAACTTAGAAGTACCTGAATCTCAATAATCTCATTGTGAATATGAGTACTCAACGTTCTATGTTGCTCCTTAGGAAGTTCTTAGTGGTGCTCCTTAGATGGTGGAGGAAGAATAATCTTTGATTCTTGAACTTCTTCATGATGATAATGCATGGAATGACTTTCTTCATCTTGCAGAGTCTTGGACTCATTGGTAGATGGATCATGGTGCATGGCTACAATTATTGCATATTTCTCCTCAAAGTGTTCATCATCTTCTTTAAGATTATTTTTAACAACAAGCCCCCTTGCTTTTCAAAATTGCGCAAAACCATCTATGCTTTGCTTCATTTCTTCTTTGCTCATTTGACGACTTCCATAATCACGTGGTTCTTCTTGCACATTCCACTTTATCAAGAAAAATTTGTGGCTCATGCAAGGTGGTAAATATTTCTCTAATGCATAATGAAGTTTGAGTTTATCAACCTCTTCATCCATTCTTATATTAGAAGCTTTCACTTCGGTAATGGCTTCTTAAAGTAGAGATCTTAGAAACTCATCTTTTTCTTCTTCTTGAGGATGTGTTTGGAATGCCATAGTCTCTTGATGCATGCTCATTTTGTGCTCATACTCTTGCATGAACTCCGGGTACTCAAATCTCAAGACAAACTCAAGAAGTGAGTGTTGTCACACCCTGAATTTTGAATAAAGATATTCGAATCCGAAACTCAAAAACTTAGCCCAATGCCCGAAATACATAGAAACTTTTTCAATTAAATCTGACCAACAACAACATGTCAACAAAGATTCGATCACTTAAATCGAATATCACATCAACAAGTGTTAACAAAACTCGAGAGTACAATATACAAATGTACATGCTCGCTAGGAGCATAACAAAAACAGCAGTGCACAAACAAAAATAGGTTTTGAACCTAACATTGCTGCACTCCTCGCCTCGAACTCAACCCAAGTGGTCTTGACCTGCAGGAATAACTGCTGCACCATGAAATAGTGCACCGGGATTGCAAACACAAACTTGGTAAGCTTGTGAAGCTCGTATGAGTTAATTCAATTAAAATGACTCACGTCACGCATGCTTAAAATTTCTCAGCTTGTGAGATAATTTAAAGCAACAATATTTAACTCCACAAAACACAACCAAACATACAATCACATTAGGTAAAATTTAGTAATCCCTACATAAAAAATTTAGTTCAAGAGATCATCAAAAGTTACACAATTCAAATTATAGCAACTCATGCATATAGTTTAGTTCAGGAGATTATCGAGAAGCGCACAATCCAAATAGAAATCATAGTAATCCAAATCTCACGCATAAATTAAAGAAAGAACACCAGAAACATTCTCTGAAAACTACGTACTCATGATACTGTAACACAGTTACCACCATGACCATACACATACGACAGACTAAATACTCCTGATGCAGTAACCCAGTTACCACCAGGACCGCACGCATACGACATACTACGTACTCATAATGCTGTAACCCAATTACCACCATGACCACATGCATACAACCCAATTACCTCACAACACAAGGTACTCTTTACAATACTCGGTTTTACAATCTAAAACCAAATCAAAACTTCAAATACTCTTTCCACACAACAAAATCAACAATTCACAATTCCGACAAGAGTAAATGCTCTAATATAATAATCTGAATAAAGTCACAATTATTATACTTCACACAATGTCACACCATCCATATATATATTTCACGTATGTGTATATATATATATACACGTAGTGATCCACTCAAGAATGCCTACTAATACCAACTATAGTTCGCAAGCATCGAAAACCGAGAAATTCATTTTTATACTTGACAACTCATTTTACTGTACCTGTAAACCGTAGTCGATCAAGTTCATATCATTTGAAAAAAAAATCTTTATTTTCGTAAACGATTTCACAATTTATCAATCAATTCCTAATAATAAACGACTCGGTTCATAAATGAACCACGTGAGATTTACTCACCTCTAACTCCTGCTGCGTCTTCTCTTACAACATATCAGAGATTGTATACGCTCCTTCAATCACCTAAGTACAATACAATCTTAACTTAGTCCACAAATCAAAAATGATTATATTTCGAACTCCCATTTGCCCAAAAATTCCGAAAGTAATCCCGGTTGAGACAAAACTTCATCTGAGACCACTCGAGGTCTCCGAAATACTTATATGATCAACATATCAAAAGTACAAGTCAATCGGACGGCCGTATTCTTACGGATGGAAAACCGAACAGAAAACCCTAAAATGCTGAAATTCATAACTTAATCATGCGATCTCCAAAATTTACATATTTTATAATGACATGATCGTATCAACATGTAGAACATAAAAATGGGAGTTAGAGGCAGAGCCGTCACCGACACCGCCAATGGCGTCGGGGCCAAGCTGATCCTCTTCGTTTCATCGAGTTGAACAACTTTCCCAACTATCACGAAGTCAGAAAATGAACGAAAGTGGTCAAAAATTACCTCAACAGTGACTCGATCGGTTTATTTTTGCAGTTTTTCGGCGAAGATCCGATCTCCTTCCACGCTCCACTACAACTCACGTCCTTCTAGGAGCCTGCTTTACATCTTCAGGCGAGTCCAAAGAGCTAAGAATCTCTATTTGTGGTGGCCGGAATTAAGAGATATCAGTGTTGGCTCAAACTGGGTTTGGATCGGGTTCTCCTCGCAACTCCATGTAGCAGCCTTGATAGGCCAAGTTGCTGCCACTGACAGTTGCGCAAGGATGAGATGAAGCTAATGGATATGGTTTCACGTCCTGAGATGGCCAGAAGAGAAAAATATGGCAGGAAGAAGATTGGAGGCAATTTTCGGTGAGGAGAGAGAGAAGGAAGGCTCGGGTTTGATTTTTGAAATTTCTGTCCTTCTTTGCAAAATCAACATTTTTTCGTAATTTATCCTAATTTGGCAATTTTCTTCCGAAACCAATAACTTCTTCATGCAAACTTTAGTTTTAGCGTTCCGTATATGCACGAACTTGTATCGACGCGCTTTGCGACTTTCATGAAGGAAGTTCTCACAGAATTTAAACGTATAAAAGGTCAAACTTCGTAAGCCCCCCTAAAGCGTGCATTTTGAATAATCATTCATTTGAAACAATTTTGCTCAATCCTCGAACCACGAAATCGTACTAACGAATACTTTACTAATTCCAGGAAATTCTGAAAAATTAATACCGAATTTTCGGGGGTATTACAAGTGTTGTGGAGATCCATACAAAGCACAAATATTGTTGAAAGGCATGTGACTGGGTGTGAGGCTCCTATTGTTGATAAAGTTCATCAGGAAAATTCTACAATATGTTAACGTATGACATGCATACAATTATCTTAAAAGTGATAAAATGAGTCCTCAAAATAATAATATTAGTCCTCAAAGTAGTAACATGAGTCCTTAAAGTAGTAAATTTTCTTAATTACCACATGAGTCCTCAAAATAGTAATATTAGTCCTCAAAGTGGTAACATGACTCCTTAATGTGGTAAATTTTCGTAATTTACCATATGAGTCATCAAAATAATAATAGTAGTCCTCAAAGTGGTAACATGAGTTCTTAAAGTGGTAAAAATAGTTGATGTATGAGAAATGTTAACATACCATAGCTTTACCCAGTTCATCATAATATCTTTGTTGCTCAAATTCCCTTGGATCATTTCATCCTCGGTTTCATCCATCCATAGCATGAAAAAATTATATATGTACCTATAGACCCAAAAGATTAGTAATTAGAGTTAAAATAAAATTCAAGGTATATACAAAAATTAAAAATTGTGATTATTTTTTAATTAATTATTAATTATTTTACTAACTAAAAAGAAGATGAATCCGATCTTTGTGTGTTGCCTATCGTGTAATATTTTGGTAACTCATTTCAATGCGACAAGATAAGAAGGGTAAAGATTTCGGTAGAGCAATACTCACTTATTAACCTTTCAGTTACCTTTCTCTTATTGGATCATTGGCCTAGACATTGCATTAATTGGATGGACTTAGACGTGTTGAGCGAGTAAGCTCGACGTTACAAAGATAAAATTCCTAATCTAATTTAGTTTAAATTTTTACAAATTTCGACCAACTTCTAATCTAGAAGAAATAAATCTATGTGCCACATAGAAATTTTTTTTTTTAACCAACTAAAAGGTGAATTTGCAATAAGTAATAAGCAAATAGCAAATAGCCAAGATTAGTTTTTTTTTTTGTTTTTTTTTTCAACATGCTCACATTTTATCCTTTTCTTACGACAATTTACTAATTACTTACCAAAGTACTTACCACAATTTGGAAAATAAGGTAACTACCACAAAAGCTGCAAATTTCACCTGGCCAAATCATGATGCTATGGTGGCTGGTTGGCAGTGTCTCCAGGCTGGCAGTCGATCGTGGAATTGCAAGACCAGTGGTTCCCGGCGATGATGATGGCAGCACGATGGATGTAGGGGATGTGGTTTGGTGGTTGGGCATATGTGCTTGGGCTTCTGGGCTTTGGGCTTATGCTATTGGGCATGGGCTCTGAGCTTATGTTGTTGGGTTTAGTTCATTTGCTAATGAGTTGGAGGTTACCCATTCTCAATGGACTTCTGTAATGTTTTCCCTTCTAGATTATAGTCCGCAAGTTATTGACTTGTTATCAACTACAAAAACATTATATGTATGTTGAACTCATATGCCAAGTGTTTGTGTACTAACTACAAAACAGGTTTGTGCAAACACCTCTAAGCTAAGAGTTCGTTTTGTTTTCAAAGTTTGCCTCAATCTAGTTCAAGAACCTTAAAAAATGGAGTTGATAAGGTTTGGCATTTCTGGGCATGCCAAGAGTGCCAAACCATGTCAAGACCAGTTTTTCTTCAAAATTTCTGATGCCATAATTTCACCATACATAAAACTCTTTAGGACCTGCTCCAACCAACGAAACTTAAAAATATCGAACGGTTTCTTTTTTAAGATTTTCTCAATTTTTCCCACTTTGGAAAAAAAAATGCTTCTGGGTTGAAAAAATTCTGAAAATTTTTCTCAATGTTACGAACATTATTCTTAGTGTCTCTGCAAAAAAAAAAAAACCTCGATTTTATACCTTATATTGAATTTTTTATAGCCAATTAGTCTCTCCAACAAGGTCCGACCTGGGCTGGCCATGACAACAAGCAAACAACCAAGTGACACGCGCATGAGCAAGCAAGCTGATGTGGGAGTGATGCCAGTGGCGGTTAGCATAAGTTAGTAGCTCTTATCAAAAGGCAGTTAGAGGAAGTTACCTAGGGTAACTCTCCTTTAGATAAACCTAGGTGGTTAGGGTTGTCAACCACAAGATCGAGCGGTTAATCTATCTAATCCCTAAGCAGTTGGGGTTGTCAACCATTTTAAAAAAGCATGTATCACTCGACACACGTGTTTAGGGCAGTTGGGGTTGTCAAATTTCGAGGGTAGGTTACCCTCTATAAATAGCCAAGTTCTTGAGACCCTAAACACATCTTATTTTGGAAGTTATTGTGGAGATCCAAATACGAGTTGCTTTGTTAAGTATGAGAGATTACGTGCATTTTTATGTACATAATCGCTACTTAAACACTAGAAATACATTAATCCTCAAATCAATTATTATGTAATTAATTCATTTTTATTTATTGTGTAAGAAATAAACAGAATTATGGAAACGAGATAAAATAATCCAAAATTAAGCAAATTGGAGTTTCCGACAAAAAGACGAATTAGTTGGTGCAGTCAAACATGATTAATGTCAGCAAGAGAATGGAACCTGATCAAGAACGGGAATGTCTACAGTAGTACTTTGAAGGAAATTGAAGGCCCCCAAAAAACCTCTAAGGTTTGATTGAAATATAGCACCAGATTAATGATCCCACAACTAAATGAGTTGTTTCCGTTGTGTAAATGAGCATTGCCTAGCATGTTACTTTGGTTGCATATTATAGCGGGAACTTTTCCCTCTTTGGAACCTTAGCTGAGGTTTAATTTGTTCACAATCAGACAACAAAACTTCGTCTTTATGTTGTCTGATTCATAAAGCAAAAATTAAAAGCCCGCCTTTGACAACTTAATTAGCTAGCTAAGTTTATTGGATTTGCTGTCTGCCCGTGCGTCAACACTTTGTCAAAACAGCCATTTCCTCTCGTCAAGTAGCTCTCTTCTCAACTTCATCAAAAACCATCACTCTCTCATCAAAACACCATGGGTCTCTCATGAAGACACCATCTGTCATCAAAACACATCTCAATTAGGTCTATCTCTCAAAAGCCATGCCAACCCATTCCCTCTCTCATCTCCCCTCACCTGCAAACCAAAAAGGAAGAAGCTTGGAGTTTTAATTCTAAGCAAAATCACCATGAAGGTAATTCCCACCTCAACCAAAACGGTGCGGGTTTGCATGTCTACTTGACAGAAGCACTGACCTTGTTGTTCTTGCGCAGCCCACTTGAAACCAATGAGCAGATCTCTCTCTGTTTCTCTTTTCTCTCTGTCACTCACTATTAATGGTGCTCTGGCCAAGAACCAGTATGTAGTGAGCAATTTGACGGCGAATCCTACCAGACTTAACCTCCACTGTGATCTGTCGAAGCTTGTGGGTTCAGATAAGATTCCAGTTCCACCTCTGGAATATGGGTCATCTAAATTCGTGTAATTCATGCTTATTTTCATTAGCATGCCCACAAAAAAAAAAATGACGTAGTTACTGTGATTGTGTGAGTGGTTTCCCACGAATTCTCCTTCTCTAGATTTGGTCTGTTCGCCCCATTCTACCATGTTTGGATTTCCTGATTTTGATTTTAGGGTTTTTTGTAGATTTTTTCAAGGGAAAAGACTGTTGCTTTAGGAAATTGGATAACTGATTTGTCAAAATGGAGATAAGGTTTTTGACATAAGTAAATTGCTCAAGTAATGTCGTAACAAATAGCAATTCTGTTTGATTAGAGTCCAGGGAACAAAATAGTATTTGATTAGTTCAGACTTACAATTTATAATATATGAATTGGTGGTGAATTGATGGTGATAGTGTTAGGAATATGATTTGATCTTTTCATGGTATTGTTAGACCCCAGAAAGTGAATTTAGTTTAGGCTTGGCAGATTCAGTGTTCTTTTTGCCTTTGCCTTGATTGAAGATGTATATTCTGTGTAGTAAATTGATTGAAAATTCATGGAAAAATAGAGGGTTCGGTTACAATATTGAAAGTTTGGAGTATCATGGTGACTTTCAGTTTCCGTTGGCTTGTATTACTTGAATGTTGAATGTCAATCTTGCTTTCCAAGCTGAAATGTGGTGATTTTTCTTCAATTAGTATTCCATAAGTCAAGGACAACATATCAAAAGAGGCCTGATTGTTTTTTTTGTGTACAAATATCGTTTTGAAGTTTGGATATATTTGTTTTTCACCTCAGGTATGATAGTGTACGAAAAGCATGTTGTAAATATGCACTTTAAAACCATGTATCTATTTGGTTGGAACAGGTTTTCTGAGCTTTTCTTTTTTTAGTTTCTTCTTGTTGGGACAAGGAAGAATGAGTTTTATTGGCTTGCAATGAATTATTTCATGCTAATCTTGCTTATAGAAAATGATGTGATTATTGTTAACGGGAGGAAATTTAGTGGTAAAAGCTAGTTTTTTATGGAAGAAGGGAGTCCTATGATATATGTGCTTAAGACCTTTCTTCCTATAATCATATAAATAGTCTTATCCCTCTTGGGAATTGATAGGGTGGAAGAGGAGAAGGTCAAAAGACTCAAATACCAACACAAGGCTAAAAAAAATTAAATTAAGTGAATGGTTGATGTCTGCATTCAAGTGCTAGTTAGTTACCCCACATTTTGACTCTACAAATGTTTCAGTGTTGTTATGTGTTTATCATCTACAGTTGTGAATAGATGCATGAGGATAGTGTGATCATGTGATGCAGACATGATACAAATTTGTTTTAGCTTGTCGGGACATAATTAGATTACTGAACTTAGAAGACATAAAAGATCTAGAACTATCATCCTATTATCAAGAGTGGTCTCATAGACTATACATCGAAACTGTTTCAGTCTAAAGTCACTGTTGTTGCTTTTGAAAGTTCAATATTGTGACTTCAAATGTTAAATTTAAGCCACTAAAACTCTACTTCCTCCCAAGGCCGTTAGGGGAACTTGACTGAAAGTATTTTCAAATGCTCTAGCCAAAAATGGAAAGGAAACATCTTAGGTAAAATTGTATTCCCTGTACTAGAAAGATGTCACTTAGCTGTGGATTTGCAAGGTGCTTTCCATTATATGCATATAGATATAATAAACAATAAAGCTGATCCTATAGAAGTTTATTCAAAATTCATGGTAAACTGATATGTTCATGCCTAATGCATAAACCTCAAGTATGTGAAAGCGGCCTTCCCTTCTAGTTGATAGGTTGCAAATCCTATTATGAAAGATGGCGTATATGAGCATTTTTACTTCATTAATTTTAGTTACATAACAATGTAGTAAGCTGAATTTCTTTGAACTATTGTCTTAAATTCATGAATTGTCTTAAAATTCATGAAAAAAAAGATGTATTTGTAATAAGTTATGCATGAATCTGATGACACTGGAAAGGTACAGAAAATAACTATTGGATGATATAAAGTTTTGATGTTTATTATTATATCTTCAAGAAGGAAGCTAGGGCTTGTTAAAATAGAGGATTAAATCTGATGGCCTTTTTTATTATTCTCAGCAGCCCTACAATTAAGGCATATACGGTGGAGTTGGAAGAAGCTGTAGAGTGAGTTTGACTGGTGTAGTGAGCTTCACTGCTATTGTTGGTATTCATTGCTGGAGCTAGATTGGTGAGTACTGTAAGCTTGATTGTTGAAACTGTGGACTGCTATTAAACTTGTTTTGAAGCTTTAATTTGTTGAAATCTATTGTTCTATGCTATAATGATAGTGTAATGACTATTTTGATTAAGGTGATTAAATTTCTCCATTTTTTTTTTTTATTTCAAGGGACTCTGTTTCAATTAAGTTGGCATGTTTACTTATCAAGGAAAGAATCGATCAAGGTAATACTTGAAACTCGGAGTTCTATATCTGTTGTGATATCTTTTAGCAAGTATGTTAGACCTTTGATAGAGTATTTTTTTCATCTTGGCAGACTTTGTCCTGTAGTAATCTTTACCACCGTCCTGCTGCATTTGAGATTTGCTTGTTGCTGCATGTTTTTGAATGTTTCTTCTTTGGCTATGTAAACTCACTTGATTAGGCTTCTGAGAATAAACAGTAGATGGCAATTCTTGCCCTTAAATTTATTTTCTTATTCTAGAAACCTACTAAGGATAATGCTGATAAGAAGAAGAAAATGAAAGAGCTATGGGAAGAAGATTCAGAGATTGAATTTGGCTTGGCCAAATTGGCACCATCGTTGCCAGCTTCATTGAAGATGTTATGTTTGTGGGGTGAGGATGCATTCAAAGATGGGAATACAATCAGCTTCTACATGGAGCCTGAAGTGTTTGGATATTCTCGCAAGATATTTATATTGGGAAAAGATGTTAGGTGACTTGCAAGCATGAGGGAAGTAACTGGAACTTGCATTGTAGTGTACCAAAGGTAGAAAAAGTCCTTGAACTTATATACATACATATATATATATATGCTTTGTCCGTAGTGCCTTGATAAGAAGTATAGTTGCTGAAACCCAATGACTTGGTGGAAATGTTTGTTATTAGGTACCTCTATGATAAGTTGAAGGCTTATAAAATGCTGGACATGGTTGCGTTTGTTGACCCTTCACATATTGGTGTTGTGGGGTGTGGAAATTGAACTGTCAAGGCCCAACAAATCAAAGATAGGCTTGTAACTACTAAACTAGGGCAGATGTTCATGCTGCCATATAACTTGGGGTAAGTTAATGAACGTTTGCAAACTTTCATATCTATTGTGTCTGAACAGAAAAATTTAGTGTTCAAGATATATGACATTTTGTATGCATGTAGTGATCATTGGATGTTGACACTTGTTGATCCGGAGAAAGGAACCGCTGAAAAGACCCTTACCTATAGGAGATTGGATGTCTATGGTGGATACGTAAGTCCCTCGTTTACATATTGATTGAAATGACTCAATTTTATGAAATCTATTTAATACACTTGTTTGCCTCCCTTGCATTATGGTACATCATCGATCATATTGTTGTAATGGTGTAGTGCTATGCGTATGTATAATGCTGAAAAGAATAAGCAAAGCCGGAGTTCACTCCATTGGAAAATTTTGGCTGTAAGTTTCACTACTTGTGGTTTTCAAAAAACAGTTTTTCATTTTGACTTTTCACTTGTTCATTAATTTGCTTGTGTTTAAGGCATTCCTCCCCAACCTAGCAACAATGAGTGCAGATACTTTATCATACGATACATGAGAGATATGATTGAGGATAAAGACATGTCATTGTTTCCTTCTAAAGTATCAACATATATAGTTATAAATATAGTCACTTGACTCAATTTTTATTAATTGTGTTATTATATCCATGCCTCATTCACCAAAATGACTGATCCTTTTGATATAATAAACTGATTTCAGTGGGAGAGGAGAGGCAGCAACCAATACATCCAAGCAGATATTGATCAAGTGCAAAATGAGTGGGGGAAGTTTGTTGTCAACACATATGTGCACGAGTCATGAAGTAGCACACTTGTTTTTGGTAGATTTTAGATAAGGAAAGCATCTTTTTTGTGCTTCTCTGCTGGTATATTGTCATGCACCATGTGTGGCATGTTTTGGAACAATATATGTACGTGTATCAGCTTTTTGATGTCCCAAGTAGATGGGCATGCACTAGAATGCTTTTCTTGTGTAAAATGTTGGTTTCAATAATTGGGAAATGCACCCCTTTTGCTTTTGAAGTTTAAAGTAATGGTTATATGAATCATTTGATTGTTTGCAATGTTTGTATTTGATAGAATACTATTCATTTGGTAAATGGACCAAATGAATGCACAATCTAATTTAGGAATGGGATGTTCAAATGATCACACAACATATTAGATATAATGATGACTACCTGTTGTCTAAATGATCAAAAATGGAACAAAAATACATTGTAATCAATCATATCACACATCGATTTTTAACGAATCAGTGTCTTCTGATTTACACTCAGACAACATAATTAATTGAACTCTGTTGTCCTACAAGTTAATCACACAACAAAATTAATTGAACTCTGTTGTCCTACAAGTTAATTACACAACAGAACCAATTGAACTCTATTTTCCTAAAGTTAATCACACAACAGATATGGTCCAAGAACTGAAGTTTGAAGAGCAATCAGACAACAGAAAAAATAAAAAAATGTTGTCTGACATGCTTAACATACAACGGTTGCAAACTGGCACTGTTATCTGAAGACAACGCCTTAACTGCTGCGTTTGGCATCTGCCGAGCCATCTGTCGAGCTATCACACAATAGTTATAACACATACCTACTGTCTGTGTGTTTATCATACAACTGTGTTCCACCATTGTCTAATTTCATCAAACGACGGCTCACTCTACAACAGTGGGTCTCCAAATCCCACAACGGCTTTCTGTCGTTATCTGATAACATTTTTGGTGTAATGTGCATAAGTTAGAGTGTTGATTGTGGCCTTAACAGGTATATTCAATACACTGAAAGGATAATTGGTTTTAGTAGTCTTGACCGGTACTAGATACGGAACTTAACACGTATAGGAAATGCATGCATTTGTGAAATTGGCATCGATATTTGCAAGGTAGTTAATGTGAATCACCCGACAGTCCCATGTTCTCATTAATTTAAAATCCGAATTTAATTTCTTGCTTGATAATTAGTTGTTTACTTTTATTTTAGTTTGCATTTAATTTAGTTAATTTTCAATTCAAAATCCCGAACAAAATTCTACCTTCCATTATCCATAACTCATTTGGGCTTCAAGTTAGTAGCTTTGAATAGGTTTGGTGTGAGCTAAGCTGAGCATTGCCGAGGCTTGATGCCTTGTGAATGTTATTTTACTTTACTTTATTTTTTATTTTTCATTGTATGCTTTTAAGTTATTCTAGCGCCAATTACCTCGGTTAGGTCCAACACCTAATCCCTGAGGTAAAATAACTAAGGTCCAAATACTTCCCTTACTTAACACAATTCGTACACTTGTGAGAGTTTATGCATCAAGTCAATGGGTTAATAAAACGTTGGGTTTTTCCCATATTTCGTGTGCATTGTGGATTGAGATTCATATTCCATATTGATGTCCATTTGAGTGTGAGGGACCACTTTGTGAGCAAAATCTTTTGCGAGGACATTTGAAGACATATGGAACAACCACAGGGACATCATCCCGCTGCCACCAAAGCGCAGGCCTGACCAGGAAAAACCCAAAGACAATGGTACATTTGTTACACCTTTAAGAACACCATCGAGCACCTCATCCAAAATGCCAAACTCCAGCAGTATCGAACTACGGTCACCAGCGCCAATGCCGTTGAAGTCTCTGGTCAGATACTGATTATACATGGTGGCGCCTCATGCATCAAGACTTTTCACCAGCCCAAGCACCAATGCCCAAGGGGGCAAGAAATGCTCAGCCTCAAATATGGCTGCGATTCTCCGCAAGTAGAGTGGGGCTCGGTCACGTTTAACCGCACATAGGACACTATACGCAAGCACCACAACGACCCCTTCTTGATCAATATAGTCATCAATCACTATCACTAGCGTAGAGTTCTAGTGGACAGTGGTGCAGTGATTAGAGTGACGTTCAACAACTGTTATACCGGCCTAAACCGAGACAGAAAGAAACTCTTTCAGAACTATAAGCGAAGCCACCTTCTGCATGATAAGTAAAGAGGGTTTTAGTGAACCTATGGGAAAACACCATATAACAGGTGCTGATAACTTTATGGACACACTTTAGCTTTGAATTCCAGAGGTCTAAAGCATCGATAGGCTACTTTCCCTCTCTTCAGGGCCTGCCATGGTCCTTCACCCAGGTCCTCATCATCATCTATTTCAATGACTTCCATTAGTGGCTGTGGCACTACATTGATCTTGTCGTGTAGGGCAGCCCATCTCTTCCAAGAAAATTCAAATGCTTCAAGAGCCTTCTTGTACAGTGAATACTTCGTGCTCCACTTCTCATATAGGGCATAGCTATAGGGCTGAACGTAGGCTGAATTGATTGCCTAGCAGAGAACTTGCAAAGACTTAGACATTAATGAACATCAACTATCTCGATCTCCTCTAAGGACACTGTTCGGGTGATAAAGTCGAGGTCGTGCTTCTTAATCATATCAATTGCTTACACCATTCTTGTGCAGTACCACCACCAAGATCAGATGTCCTCATCAATAGATGTGGGCATCAACAAGCACCTCTAGATTGCTTAGGGGTTATCTCGAAGGCCCCTCATTCATGCCTCGAGGTTCGGCGAGTACGACATTCAACATCACTATTGTATTGGCTTGGGCTTCCATTTATTCGCCATAGTTAGTTTCTTTGATGGTGACAGTTCTTTGGATCTGTGGGGTCCAAAAAAAGATATCTGTTTCTATGGGAAAGTTGTTCAGACATTGAAGGATGCATGTTGTTCTAATTAGACAAAAAATCAAACATTTGTGCTTCTTCAACATGATGTAGTACATGTTGGCTGTTAGTCTGACTAAGCAATGGCTCATTATCGTAATAGGCATGATTGTAACTGTCATTGTTATGGTCACAAAAATCTGAACCCGATATTTGGGATTTGTTTATGGGGAAACTCATTATACACCCAATTCCTATAAAATCTAATGGAAAAAACCCACCTACTATTTTATTTATTTCAGTCTACACCAAATTATTGCCAATTAGGATAAAATATTGCCTTTCTTTTTTTCTAAATTACACATATTGTCACTATTTAAAGTTAATAAATATTAGTCAACTAACAAAATTAACGTTCTCTTTAAATACCTTAATTATAGATTTTTTATTGGTCCTAGTAGTATAGCAGTTCTCCTTCTACTTATCATTATTGGTAGAATTATGGAGCATTTCAAAGGTTTTATAGAATTAAATGAATTAAAATTTACTTTTTGGTAATTTAAATTTTCTATTTTAAAGGTGGATTTTGTGTTTTTCATCAATTGATCCGCAACCTAACTTAAAAGTGTAGGTTTAAGTTTTTAACATATCTAATAGTTTTTTATTGTAACTACAACCGAAACATTAGATACATACGCGTGTTTAGCTAACCTCACTTCTAGGAATTTTCATATGTTGCTCCTTCATAGGTATTCTATCATTGCAAGTTGACCATATTTCTTATGATGAATATCTCTAACTTATCCCTATATCCATATATCTATCAATTAGGTAACATTTGATAATAAACAATGATCAAATTAATATGACAATATACAAAAAGAAAAGTTTAAACCTAGAACAACATAATTTACCATAAGAAAATTCAGGGTACAATGATGAGAAAACTAAAGATTTGAAAAACTAAATCTCATGAATAACAGACCTTATTAGTAGATACCATACATTTAAAAGAGAATATGACCACTAATGCATAGATGATACACAAGTTCACAACAACAAATTTGAACTTCTTTCTTATGGTCTACAGGAACTGACTAGTATTTATATAGTTTGAAATCATGGTGCTATATATAAAAGTTTTCTTCATTGAAAATTTGAAATCAAAGCATGCATGAATTAAGCAATAAATCACATATTTTTCAAAATGTTATAATTATACATCAACACTCTATAAGGAAGATTGTCCAAGGGTAAATCAGACATATAGAAAAACAAGAAAAAATATTAATTATACATCAATACTTTACAAGGAATGTTGCCTACGTGGATTGGGTGTAGTTGATAGAAAAATATTCATGGGCTTTTCCCAATACCTCTTTAGAAAATTGGGTTTATAACTAATTTTCTCTTTGTTTCCCATTCCCTCCAATGGCTGAAAATCATGATTTGGAGAACTTGGTCCACCCGTATTCACGTCAACATCCATCTTTCCACTACAAGTCTCCTTTTTGGAAGATTTGAAAAGTTCACAAGTCCTTATATTGTGACCTGGTCTGCTACAGAACCCGCATCCCTTATCTCCACCAGGTTGGACGTCCCCCCCCATTAGTAGTTGTGGACTTTTTAGAGGGGACACTCTTTGTCCTGCATATATTTGGATCCCTAATGACATTCATGTGTAGACTATCCATGGATGAAATAGGATTCTTATCAATGCTTGTCTAGAAAACTTGAGAATGATATTAAGTATGCTAAGAACATCGTTGATTCCATCATAAGCTTCATAAGTAAATGAAAAGGCATAACAAATTTCTGCACAGTTAGACATCATATTTCCATATCGAGCAACCTGCAAATCCTTGAGAGGCATGGTACCGCTGTGTCATGCCCCGAATATTAAAATAACAAAAACTGCTGTAACACCTAAGCAGCTCGGTCACCTCCCTGGTTATCCTGATCTGCAGGAATATCCGCTACACCATTTGAATAGTGTACCGGGATTGCAACAACATAAAACCCAGTAAGCTTATGAAAGCTCGTATGAGTAAAAGGAAAGAACTATTGCTTAATTCAATTCATAATTATTCCCACACACAACAACACTAAACAATTTCCACATCCACAAGTACTAACAATCTCAATCAACACCAATTCAATACATCAAGATAAACCCCAACACACATCTTTCTACACAACTCTCAACATCGTATTTATAAAAATACGGTACTTGACAGACTAAAGCTCTAACTGAATCGTAGCCCGTCACCTGGCCTAGGTTATGGCATCCGACATATTTATCATTATCGTATTTCATCAATATGTATACCTATATACATATTTAGAACGTCTGATAATTCCACATACTCAACCAATCGTATCCCATCATCCACCCAGGATTAGAGCGTCCGATTACCCCACACCGGTCACTACGTCTACCCTAAACCCATAAATGAGCACAACATATAATATCACATACTGAAATCAACCCAACCAAGATACACCATATTATTATAGAATTACACAATTAAAATACAATCAATTCATCAATTCTACTCAATTATATCATCACTCAACAATCCACTCATCAATATATATTTTCCACGTAAATATATATATACGTAATCATCCACTCAGGAATGACCACTAATACCATCTATAGTTCACACAAGAAAATCATGAAATTCATTTGTATAATTAAAATTCATTTTACTTACCTATGGACCGTGGTGATTCAAGTCCATGAAATTTTAAAACAAATATTTAATCCGCAAATATTTTTCACACAATTACCATAAATAAATAAATTTAAAACATTCGGTTCGTAATATGAACCACGTGAGTTTTACTCACCTGGAAATTCCCGTTGCGTCTTCAATATAATTATAATTAATGCCGAAATAGCCCACTCAAATAAAATCCGTCAATCACCTAATCAACTGTGATTCGAATTTAGCCAACAAGTTCAACACATAAATTAACTACCATTTAACGGCCGGATTCTAATTTACATTAAAATCCGACAAGCGGTTTCTCACGAATCGCTCCCCTAATTACCGTTTTGCACATATACGAAGATCCAACGGTCAGATCTTCGCCCATGACCACACAAAGCCTCTGGGACAGTCATATGATCATCATAACAAATTTACAAGTTCATCCGACGGTCCTAATTTCACAGATCAAAAATCTAACGATCGAAATTGATCGAAATCACAAACTTCATAACTAATTCATACGATATCCGAAAAATACGTATAATACGCCGAAATGATCATATCGAAACATAGAATCATAAAATGGACAGAAACCAAATTTTTGACCTCCGGAGGTGGCCGAAAAGGGCCGCCGGAATTAGGGACAGAGCCGTCACCGACCACCGCCAATGGTGTCGGGGCCGGGCTTGTCCCCTTCTTTTCATCATTCTGAGCAACTTTCATAACTAGCACAAAACCAAAAAATGACGGGAATGGATCGAAAAGTACCAATTACAGTCGGCGGACGGAAAAATTCCAGAAACCGGCGAGCTTGAAAACCGACGTGAAAACTGAAACCTCAGGCCCCGATCCCTTCTGGAAACTTGTTCAAAACTTCCTTGCGAACTCAACAAGTCAAGAATCACAAGAAACGATCGTGTATAGCTCGAGATATCTTGATCGAAAGCTTGGTTGTTTCGATCGGTTCGGGTCGAGCTCCGACGAACGTGAAAACGTTCGACCCAGTTCCGGTCCTTCTTGTTGCTTGTAGAGAAAGTTGAGGCGAGCTCAATGAGCCAAGAATCAAGTGAAATGGTGGTGTGTAGCTCGAGATATCAAGATCGAACCGAAAAGGGTGGTTTTCGGTTCGGGCCGTGCCGCAGCCGCTACAGGCCGCACCGCCTTGTAAAATTGCCTCTGGAAGCTTCAGAAGGTTGAGTCGATGTAGAGGGACGAGTTTCACTTGGTTTGGTGGTCGAAAACGCAAGAGGCTAGTTTTGGTTCGTTTTCGGGTCCGGTTGTTTCGGGCTGTTTCGCCGGCGGTGGAGGCCATGCCGGTGAAAGCGACACCGTCCAGGAGGTAGAGCAGCTCGAGACGAACGTCTGGGACTTAGTTTGAGGTCGAGAGGTGGCCTGTGGAGGGAGAACGATTAAGGTGAACTTTGCTCTCTTTTTCGGTCGTTTTTGGTCGAGGGATGGAGGTAGGGGATGATGAATAGTGGTTTCTGAAAATGTAAGGAGGCCGGACCAAAATAGAAGGCTTCTGAAAAATTAGCTAGGGTTTTTTCCTATTTATACAAGTTTCGGAAAACTTCTTAATTCGATAACTAATTCAGAAAAAATCCGATCTTCGTGTTCCGCACCTGTACAGACTCGTATCGACGAGCTCTACAACTTTCATGAAGGAAGTTTCTCCAAATTTTGTACGTAGAAAAAGTCGATTACTCAAATCGAGCATTTCGAGTTTTTCGTTAAAAATAATCGTTTCGAAACTTCGATAATTGTAAAAATGAATTATTATCGAACATTAATCGTGAATTCGCATAATAATCGTTCAACACAATTACTCGAATTTAAAATGATAATTGCGGGTATTACACGCTGCTTCTCAGTAAACTGATCTTCGATTGGGATGACGATTTCTTCCACCTCTTATTGACCAAAGAATCAGGAAAATTAGTTATTTGGAGTGATCTCATAACTGCGAATATGTGACAGCATGGTATATATCAGATTCAAAGAGCTGACAAGAACAATGATGTACAGTTACATGCCAACACTTCTTAGGCATACTATATTGTGTAATAACAAATCTTGTTGCTACAGTATTTTGAAATGGAACGCGATCATCAATAAAGAATTTTGACTGAAACATGATTTGCTTCTTAATTAAAAGAAAGATAACATGTGTGAAAATAGAGCCAACTTACGCTTGAATACATCGTATGTGGCTGCCGATTATAGGTAGGGAATTCATGAATTTGAAATCATCATATAACCCATTGAACATAATCCTTTCCAAAGTCTTGTTCATGCGCGGTAACACCTCACACAACCTCATGTAGCAGCTAACCCATCCTTTTAAATTACGATTCAAGATGTAAATTCCCCAAAAAATAAAACGGTCCCTAAAGAAAGCCTCCGTCCATCGATCTCGCTTGTTGTGCATACCGCTAACCCATGAATTATTTTGGAGACCATTCATCAACACCATGTAATGCCAAGCGGATTCCCATGTTTTGACACTAAGGTTGGCATATATCAAATGACAAAAGTCTCGTTGCACACCAGGATCTCCAATATTCTTTATAATATATTTGAAATATGACAAGCGCACAAACGATGATGAGCTTCTGAGATAAGATTGGTAACTGTATTCCTCATTACTTCGTCGTTATAAGTCTCATAGATAACAAAAATGCCAATACTACCCACTTATAAGTGTCCTCAGTCTCATCCACCAGTAAAGCCTATCCAAATAAAACAGTCCCCCTATGGCAATTGACACCAGCAAAAACAGCTAAAGGCTTACTATAAATGTTTGTCTTATATGTGCTATCCAATATCAACACATCCCCAAATTCATTCTAATCAGCCAATGACCGACCATCTCTCCACAAACATTTTGGCTAGCCACATTCCCCTTCTACATTGAAGAGGCAATAAGGTTAGGGTCAGTTGACGCTTTGAAATTCATAAAACTGATTGATGCATGGCCATCCCTGTCCTTCATCAGGTCTCGCTTTTCATAATCTAATCTATTATACAAATCCTTTATGGTGAACCCAACAAATTCAAATCCCCCCGCCTGGTGAACCAAAAACTCATAAGCACGGCATGTCTTCACTGAAACCTTTCTCAGTGCATATACGGTTATGATCCATCCTTGACCCTGCGATGGAATCTAAGAAAATGAGTCAATTCTGGTGTGAAAATGGTGCGGTTATGCTCGGATGAAATCGACAACTCGATATGTCCCATTCGAGCTCCATCGAATAGTTAATCGTGCAAGACAACCTGTTATGATAATATTATGTGTCGGTGAAGGACTCTCTGTTATAGAAGTTAATGTTGCATGTTGGAGAAAGAAGGGGTTGTCATTTTTTTTGCTATTGGGAATTTTGCCATTCATGGGCAATCTAGCAACTCTTCATCATCTGTGATAGTTCCCTTTTTATGCCCCTCTTTTGAACACACCAACATTCTTCTTACAACGCCGGTTTTCAGAAGGGATCGAGGCGTGAGGTTGCAGTTTTCACGTCGGTTTTCAAGCTCGCCGGTTTCTGGAAAATTTCTGGCCGCTGACTGTAATTGGTGATTGACGGATTGTATTTGAGTGGGCTATTTCAGCGTTAATTATATTTCTATTGAAGACGCAGCTGGAATTTCGAGGTGAGTAAAACTCACGTGGTTCATATTACGAACCAAGAGTTTTAAATTTAATTATTTTTGGTATGAAAATATTTACGGATTAAATATTTGTTTTAAAATTTCATGGACTTGAATCACCACGGTCCACAGGTAAGTAAAATGAATTTTTAATTATACAAATGAATTTCATGATTTTCTTGTGTGAGCTATAGATGGTATTAGTGGTCATTCCTGAGTGGATGATTACGTATATATATATATTTACGTGGAAAATATATATTGATGAGTTGATTGTGGAGTGATGATATGATTGAGTTGAATTGTAGAATTGGTTATATTTTAATTGTGTAATTTCATAATGATATTGTGTATCTTGGTTGGGTTGATTTCAGTATGTGATATTACATGTTGTGCTCATTTATGGGTGTAGGTCAATGTAGTGACCGGTGTGGGGTAATCGGGCACTCTAATCCTGGGTGGATGATGGGATACGATTAGTTGAGTATGTGAAATTATCGGACGTTCTAAATATGTATATAAGTATACATATTGATGAAATACGATAATGATAAATATGTCGGATGCCATATCCTAGGTCAGGTGACGGGCTACGATTCAGTTAGAGCTCTAGTCTGTCATGTACCGTATTTTTATAAATCCGATGTTGAGGTTTTGTGAAGAAAGATGTGAGTTGGGGTTGTCTTGATTTATTGATTTGGTATTTGATTGAGATTGTTAGTACTTCGTGGTTGTGGAAATGTTTGAGTGTTGACTTGAGTAGAATTGATTATGATTAAATTAAACAACAGTCTTTTCTTTTACTCATACGAGCTTTCATAAGCTTACCGGGTTTTGTGTTGTTGCAATCCCGGTACACTATTCAAATGGTGTAGCGGATATTCCTGCAGGTCAGGATAATCAGGGAGGTGACCGAGCTGCTTAGGTGTTACAGCAGTTTTTGTTATTTCATTTAGTTGTGAGGTGTGTATGCTCATTTAGAGCTTTACAGTTCATTTTGGATTTGAGTTGTAATAATTAACCGAGACTAAATTCTGTTTTGATTTTATTTCGGATGGTGAAGTTGTTAAGAAAAGAAATTTTCAGGTTGATTATTTTGAGTTGTGGTAAATTTCATGTTTAGGATTTTGAATGTTTATTCTAAAATTCGGGACGTGACATTACAAAAATAACTGAGTTGTGTAAACTAATGTAAAAGTATTGCTCAATGACGAGGGTGATAGAAACTTACGACCACTGACTAAGTCCGGAACATAGGAAAATACTATTTATTTTTATCAAACTTTTGTTACTATTCAATTAGCTAATTACATTTTCTAAAAGCAAATGAGAGGTGGAAAATGAGTTTGGAGAGTGTTTTATGATGGTTGTCACAAATTCATCTGATTTAGCTCTCGTCTGGAATTCAATCACCTTAGTCAAACTCAGTCACTCTTAAAATATTTATATATACTAGACTCCAAAGGGTAACCTCTATCAATACAAAGAAAATGGGAAAATTGACTGTTAGATGAGATTATTATAATAAATTATGCATGTAGTAAAAAATTTAGTCAGTTTCACCATAGTTTCAAACCTGACTGAATGGGTCAACTATAGCTCACTTGCATGTCCTGTTGGTTGACCAATAGTGTGACAATCTCGAAATGTACTGACTTTTTCACGTCTATAAATAGTCCGTCGATAGATAGTTAATGTCAGATTTATCGATTTTCAGTTTAGATTTTTTGGATCGCACAAAATTCTTATATGCCTACTAATATAATCTAACTTGTTATTAGTTGTATATCGAAAAATATACCTTCCATGAGGAATAAGGTGGAGGATATATAATTTATCAAAATGGACCGTTGGATATTATCATGATAAGAAGAAAAGGTTATGGTCAACATTCAGCTATATTCGTCGTTGTATGGATCTTGATCTACTAGGTCAACCATAAACTTTAAGTATCATATAAAACTAATATGCTCATAACCGGTGTTTCACAACTTCTTTTTTTGATTTGTCAGCTCTCACGCTCTTGTGGGTATGACATATATCAACTAATATAAAATTTTAGGAAAGTTCATCTCCTAGTGGTTCAGCACTACAACAAAACTGCTTATTAATAGCACTTGATAACAGTGTTTTTTTTTTATGAAAATGCTATAGATTGTATGCACCTTATTTTTTTTATAGTATTTGTATATTTTTTAAACGCTATTAAAAGATTGAGCGAGCAATAAAAACATAAGCGGGCTTGATTTTGTTTAGTGTGACACTTGAATGAAAAGCAATAATTTGATGTTTGACCCCCCAAAAACTCTTCCCTCTCAGTCTCGAGATAAAAGTCATTGGCTCGCTCTCTCCGTCTTGGTCGTAGACTCTTGTCTTTCTCTCAATCACTGACGTATTCTCCTCTTCTCTCTTCGTTTCTCTGCATATAAGGTATGAAACAGTCTATAAAGCTTCGGAATCTCTTCATTCTGAAAATTTCTCCTCTTCTCTCTCAGTTTAATTTTTCATTTTTTTTTAATTCTCAGACTATCTTTTCATCTTTAGTATTTTAATTTTGACCAGTATCACCTTTGTTCTTTCCATCTTTTTTGTGCTGTCATCTAGTTCTCCTTTATTCTTTTACCAATTTGCCTCTAAATGTTGGTTGTAGGATATGAAAATCTTGCTTTTTCATCCAAGTTACATATGAATATTTTTTTTTTTTGGAATAGTGGGTTTTTTAATAGATCTAATTCTAGAGATGTTGGCCTGCCTTAGAAAATTTGGTTGTAATGCATAGAATAATGAACTGGGAGTTCACTTCACATGATTGGAAAGTTTGCAAATTTGGACTTTATTGTTTACTTTTTAGTTTTCATGTTTGGTATGTTCTTCATGGCGTGTGCTGTGTTATGTCACAAGTCTCGTGTTAAATGTGCTTCTAGCCTTCTAATATATTTCAATTGGAAAAGCAAGGCAGCATTAAGTTGAAGGCCTATTGAAAGATCGTTAGAAATGATTTTTCAATTTTGATACCAAATTCATAGAAATTGAAGTCTCTTGCTAGGTAAACTATATTGATGGTTTCTACGAGCTCATACAATAGCTGAAATTTACCCATGAAGATTGATTTATGCCTCTCATGAAAGTCAATAGTTTATTTGGAAGATACATGAATTTGGTTTAAGTAAACAATCTATTTCCCAGACAAGTATTTTAAGTAGCCATCACAATGACGTTGTCTTCTTGGAGCCTCATGAATCATGATTTTTGACATATATAGACATGCATCAAGGTACTTGATTACTTTGCAAAAAAAGAAGAGCCTTTATAAGCTCTTTAATTGATCCAATGTATATATATTTCATCCTACATTTATGATAGTATAAAGCTTTTATGAGATGGAACGATGCCATGTTCCTTCTTTATGCACATCCATATATTCTTGCATTGGTTTCAGCCAGCAAGACATAGTTTTAAATAGCACCTCTATATATATATATATTTTTGGTGTGCTCTATATGTGCAGTACTATTGATTTACCTTGTCACCTCTATGCACATTATTTTTAAATCATCTAATTTTTATGTTGTTCTCAGGCCAATAACAATGATCGGCTTCATGAATCCCCAACAAAAGAATTAAAGTCCTCTTCGAGTTCTCAGTTTCAGAGGATAAATTGATCTCTGCTTGCTGCCCTTTGTTTGAGTATCTATAAGGTTACCTCTCTATGTCCTTTTTTTTTTCCTCTATTCTCCTATACTTCTTTGGTCTATGTCATTGTGATTGTGATTGTTATTGTTATTGTGAGATCTTGTGAAAATTATCCATAACAAAACCCTATATAGGTTGAGGAATCTTGATTATCGATTGTGTTTTGCTGCATTCAATTTCCTAATGCTATATATCGTGGCGGCTTGATTTTTGTTTCTTTTGTGTTGGTATGAGGTTTATTATGAAGTCTATTATGTATTCATTGATCAGTTTTAGAGTTTATTATGTACTTTATTCAATGATCGATTAGCAGTTGTTTGTTTCAATTATAGACATTGCTTGATTCTAAAGATGATGGATAAACAGTGGGTGTGGCTTCCCAGGTAAGAATCATCACTTAATTTTTTTTTTTTTTTGTCACCAGTACTTGCTAAGTAACATAGAAATTTAACTAGACTTGCTGGATGCTTTTTTTTTTTCCTATTCTATATATTTCTAATCATAGATCCAGTCTTGAGTACGAGCAAAGAGCATTACATTTTGTGAAAACAGCTGAAAAGAATTTTGGATATCCTACAATGATTTTTTGTCCTTGTAAATATTGCCATAATGTAAGCCATCAAGATAGTAGTACTGTTTTTCGAACATTTAGTTATAAAGGGGATGGATTCCAATTACAAGAGAAGATCACGTTGGACAAAACATGGAGAGTAGATAGTAAGTGGTGAAAAAGTTGATCATGAAACCACCAAGGATGAGGCATATAACTTATACGGAGCTGGCTACTTTATGGATGAAGATTTTGTCCAGCCTAAACACTGTGGATGAAGCTATTGAACAGAGCCATATAAAGAATTCATGAAGAACGTAGAAGATGCAGAAACTCCTTCGTACCCAGGTTATCCCAATTACACAAAGTTGTCAGCAATTGTAGCTTTATTTCAACTTAAAAGTAAGAGTGGATTGTCTGATACCCATTTCAATGAGCTTTTAGAGACCATTCATGGCTTATTACCGAAAAACAATGTTTAGTTAAAGTCGTTGTACTCGATTAAAATGTTCCTCAAGATATTTGACATGAGGTTTGAAATATTCACTCTTGCGAGGGTGATTGTTGTCTTTTCAGAAAAGAGTATAAGCACTTGGACAATTGTCCAAAATGTGGTGCTTCAAGATGATGGAAGAAAAATAAGTGTACTAAGGAGATCAGAAAAGGTGTTCCAGTTAAGATTATGAGATATTTTCCTATCATTCCGAGATTTAGAAGGATGTTCATGTCTGTACAAATAGCAGAAGATTTAAGGTGGCATTTCAATAACAAAAGCACTTATGGGAAAATTCGTCACCCTATAGATTCTTTAGCTTGAGACATAGTTAATGATAAATGACCATCATTTTCAGTTGATAGGCTTGGACTTGCCACCGATGGTTTTAACTATTTTTCCATCTTAAACTCCAAGTATAATTGTTGGCCAGTAATGCTCATCCCCCCCCCCCCCCCCCCCCCGGTGTATGAAGCAAGAGAATGTTATGCTAAACTTGTTGATTCCTGGTCCAAAGCAATCTAAAAATGACATAGATATTTATCTACAACCACTTGTAGAAGATTTGCAACAGTTGTGGCGAAATGGGGTGGAGACTTATGATGCATTCAGTAAATCAACTTTCAATTTGAAGGCAATGTTGATGTGGACTATAAATAATCTTCCAACTTCTGGAAATCTAGCTAGATGATGTATGAAATACAAAAAAGCATGTCCTATATGTTGCAGAAACACACATCACAGATGGTTACGCTTCAGCAAGAAGTTTGCATACATGGGTCACAGAAAGTTTCTTACACCCTACATCTATATTGAAGAAAACAATCTTGGCTTGATAATAGTATGGAACATAGCAGTAAGATAGAATCTTAACGGGATGAAATGTTTCTCTTGCTCTCAAAGATTTTCTAAATGACTTTGGAAAAGACAGAAAAAACAAAAGGAAAAGGAATAATAATGAGGACGGTGGTGATGATGAGGATGACACCAGTGATGCCGATGATCACAATGAACTTTCTAAGTGGAAGAAAATATCGATCTTTTTTTGTTTACCATAGTGGGAGGTTTTTTTTTTAATTATTTAATACTATAATTACTTACTTTTTCTTAAATTATTTTTGTAGGAACTTCTACTACATCATAATTTGGACGTAATGCACATAGAGAAAAACATTTGTGAAAGCATAACAGGCATGATGTTGTATAGTGGGAAATCAAAAGATGGGATTAATGCTGGTAAAGATTTATAAGACATGGGAATTAGGAAAGACTTGCATCCAGAACATATTGTGTTTTGACTACAAATATTGTTGTTTTTTGTATGAGAACTCATCTATCACTTTGACATATGCATATTTAGTTTTATATATTAAACCAGGTTAATAATGAATTAGGACTAATTTCAATTTACCCCCATGAGGTTTGCGGTCGTCATCATGCTGATCCCTCTAGTTTCAATTTAATCAGTAACACTCTTATACTCTTCAAATTCATCTGTGAAGACCCAAAATTTCAGTTAAATATTTCGTAACTCAATATTTCTCAAATTATATGAATTATGAGTTGTGAGTGTGTTTCGAATGTCGTTATTTGAGAAATTTGGTTTCGAATGATTTTAGTATCGAAATTTAACGTTATTTAGGGTTATTAAAGTTGACTTATTTTTACGTAAGGAATTTGAGAAAACTTCCTTCATGAAAGTCGTAGAGCTCGTCGATACGAGTTCGTGCATATGCGGAACGTAAGAATCGGAGTTCATACGAAGAAGTTATAGCATTTAGAAAAGTTGCCAATTTGGGTATATATATAAATGGAAAGTTTCCGAAAATGGGGTTTCCATTTTCAGTCGGTGCACTGTTCATCTTCTTCATTTTTCTCTCCCGTGCGCGCTTCCAAGCTCCAAAACAGAGCAAATTTTCACCGGCCTCTTTCTCACAGCTCCGGCCACCGTTTGAGGTGAAACAAAGCCCAGATCGACTCTACTCCTTCCTGTGAGTCGACTGGTGGTCACGGTTTCCCCTCTATTGGCGGCTACACGGCGGTGGAACTCAAAACTCAATCCGAGCCCTAAAACGAACCAGCGGCGATTTCTCCTAGCTCCGGCCACGAAAACTTGAGTTCTTTATCTCGTTGAACTCATATTAAGGAGTAGAACATACAGCAAAAAGACCCAGACCAGAAGTGAAGCTTTTGACGTCGAACGGAGCAACTATCGGAAAATTTCGGTTTTCCGGCAAACCGGACAGTTTTTAGGTATTTTCGACCACTTCCACTCGTTTTCTCACTTCGTGTTAGTTATGAAAGTTGCTCAAAATGATGAAACGAAGAGGATAAGCTCGGCCCCGACACCATTGATGGTGGTCGGCGACGGCTCTGCCCTAAACTCCGGCGGCCCTTTCCGGCCACCTCCGGGGGTACCATGAGAAGTTTCTGCTCAGTTTTAGATTCTACATGTCAATACGATCATTTTGATATATAGCATGTGAATTTTGGATATCGTATGAATTAGTTATGAATTTTAGGATTTCGATTGATTTCGATCGCTCTATTTGTGATCTATGAAGTTTGGACCGTCCGATAGAATTCTAGTTTTGATATAATGATCGTAGCACTGTCCCGGTGACCTTGTGTGGTCACGGGTGAAGATCCGACCGTTGGATCTTCATATAAGTGTGTTTTTGAAATTATACGCTAAGTTAATTATCGTTTTGATTAGGTATTTGACTGATTTGTTAGCGAACGATTGTGAATCATATTTTGGGCTGTAAGAAGACGCAGCGGGAGTTTAGAGGTGAGTAAATCTCATTTGGTTCATTTACAAACCGAATTTCCTTAACTGCCCAATTTATTTGTTATGTGTGAGAAAATGGTTTTAAGAAATGTGTTCTAAAGTATATTAAAAATGAATTTCTTGATTTTGCATCGTGTGAACTATAGTTGGTATTAGTGATCATTCATGTGTGGATGGTTACGTATATATATATATATTTACGTGATTATATATTGAATGGTGTGACATTGAGGTTTGGAATTGTGATAATATGTTGTTGATAAATGTTGATAATATGATTTTATTATGTTGTTAATATTTGATAAATGTTGGTGATAAGCATGTTGATTTTGTGAGTTGAATAGAAGGTAGAGAAAAGTAGGATTCTGAGGATCGAATGGTCTCAGGATCTTTGGTTAATGATAACCGGAGTGTATGTGTTCTGAGGACAGGGAGGTCCAAAGTTCGACCGTTAAATAATAACGGGGATATATTGTTCTAAAGACATGAAATGGTCCAAAATTCGCGGGTTACTGAGTAACCTGGAGGTGCCGTTACTTGACCCTGGGCCAAGGTGTCAGAGGTAACGAGGCAGTTAGAGCTCTAACGTGGGGCTAAAGTGGCGATAGTTGTGATTGGGTGCCAAAGTGGCGATAGTTGTGATTAGGTGTCAGAGTGGCGAGAGTTGTGATTTGGTGATTGTGGAAATGTGTTCCATGTTGTTTCATGTGTGTTGGTTTGATGTTACTTGTGGGTTGTTGAGATTGTTGGATGTTTACTTGAGATAAATGAGTTGTGGTTTACTAAAATCAACCGTTCATTCTTATTTACTCACACGAGCTTTCAGAAAGCTTACCGGGTTTTGTGTTGTTGCAATCCCGGTACACTATTCAAATGGTGTAGCGGATAATCCTGCAGGTCAGGATAATCAGGGTGGAGAGCGAGTTGCGTAGGGCAGCAGGGTTGAGACCAACACTTGGTCTATTTTGGTGTGTTTTGTAGACTCTTTTGAGCATAACTTTGTATTTAGGTTAGTATTGTAATAATTGACTCGAAAGATAGTTTGCTACGAGGTTTGTATTATGGTTTGTGAGATGTTGGTTTTGAGAAAAAAAAAATGCAGGACGTTATTTGTTTAGTTGTATTCATGTTTCGGATTTGAATTTATTATTCGAAATTTGGGGCTTGACATCATCAGCCGTGTCCAATTTTTGGACTTCCATTCAAATTCGACGTTAAATTCGTTATGTGGGCTCCCTTTATGAGGTAAAATGGTCATTTTCACACGTTCTGTGATTTTAGAAAATTATAAGGAAATTACTACGATGTAATCATGGTCATCCATTCAGCCACGTCTTGATCACCGCCGTCGAAAATTAATTTGAGAAGCCTGTAAATAGGCCCATGATCTAATCAACGACCCAGAAGGATCGAGAAAGGACCAGAGTTCTCAGACCTTGATTGTCACGCCCCGAATTTTAGAATAAAAATTCAAAATCTCAAACATGAATTACCACAACTCAAAATAATCATCTTGAAAATTTCTTTTTTTCTTAACAATCTCACCACACAATTTAATTTCAAAACCCGAATTTAGTCTCAGGTAATTATTACAACTCACTCACAAATTAAATTGTAAAGCTCTAAATGAGCATAACAAATCTCACAACTTAAATGAAAATAAATAAATGCTGCAACTCCTAAACAGCACGGACACCTCCCTGGTTATCTTAACTTGCAGGAATATCCGCTACACCATTTGAATAGTGTACCGGGATTGCTACAACACAAAACCCGGTAAGTTTTTGAAAGCTCGTATGAGTAAAAAGAAAGAACTGTGGTTTAATTAAATCATAATCATTTTCACCCAAGTCAACGCACAACACTTTCCACATCTACAAAGAACCAACAATCTCAATTCAATCACCAATCAACAAATCGACACAAAATCCAAACTCACATCTTTCTTCTCAAAACCCCGAAATCGTATTTATAAAAATACGGTATTTGACAGACTAGAGCTCTAACTAAATCGTAGCCCGTCACCTGACCCAGGTTATGGCATCCGACATATTTATCTTTATCGTATTTCATCAATATGTATACGTATATACATATTTAGAACGTCCGATACTCGTACTTAATCCAGCCTCATTACCGACAATGGTAGTGACATCTAACTCACTCAACCAATCATATCCAAGTATCCACCTAGGATTAGAGCGTCCGATTCCCCCATACCGATCACTACGTTGACCCTAAATCCATAAATGAGCACAACAATATATTTTCACACAATGAAATCAACTCATCCAAGATACACAATATTATTATGAAATTTAAGCATTTGAAATATAATCCACATCATCATTCCAACTCAATCACATCATCACTCATCAACACACCACCCAATATATATACACACCACCCAATATATATATTCCACGTAAATATATATATACGTAATCTGCACTCAGGGATGACCCCTAATACCATCTATAGTCCACACAAAAAAATCGTGAAATTCATTTGTATAATTAAAATTCATTTTACTTACCTATGGACCGTAGTTGATCAAGTCCATGAGATTTTAAAAACAATTATTTAATCCATAAATATTTTCACACAATTACGACAAAATAAATAAATTAAAGCACTCGGTTCATAATATGAACCACGTAAGTTTTACTCACCTCGAAACTCCCGATGCGTCTTCAATTTAAACACAATTTACACCGAAACAGCTCACCCAAGTACAACCCGTCAAGTACCTAATCAAGTACGGTCTTTACTTAGTAACGAAACACGAAATAAACTTAAATGATGATCCAACGGTCGGATTCTAAAATAGAGATGATCCAACGGTCGGATCAAATTTAAACGATGATCCAACAGACAGATCTTCACGAATCGCCTCCCGAATCACTATTTTACAATTATACGAAGATCCAACGTCGGATCTTCACTCGTGACCTCACAAAATCATCGGGCCAGTCATACGATCAACATATTAAAATTTTAAGTAAAACTGATGGTCTGATCTCTATAAATCGTAAACCGAAGTTAAAATGTAACAACAGTAAATAGTAACATCAAAACGTAAATCCACTATTTATCAACTCTTTCTAAAATAACCTTGTGATATATCAAAACGCTCGTATGGATGCCTATATCATCGTCCAGATAATATAAACTCAAAATATGGTTAGATTAATCTCGGCCCTCAATCAGTTTCCAGATCGAATCAGGCACGTCGAAATCTTCAACTCTTGATCTTTTGTTCTACACTCAAAATCGTCGTGCAAGGCCTATATGGGGATGATCAGGAGGAAGAGGACATCATGAAAATGGGGAGAATCGGCCCGTGCAACGCCGGCATGGCCAAGATCCGGTCGGGTCGGCCTCACGGGGCTGAAGTGCTTCGATCCAACGCAAGAGGCAGCGGCTGGGGAAACCGAAGGCGGGGAGCGGCTGGGGGAGGAGCGGCGAGCTCGAGGATCAGCAAGCGACGGCACCTCTGGCGTCGGGTAGGGGCCGCGGGGCTGCAAACGAGGGGAAGGGTTTCGCGAGAGAGAGAGAGAGAGAGAGAGAGAGAGAGAGAGAGAGAGAGAGAGAGAGCGGGGGGCCTTAAATGCAAAAATCTGATTTTTTCGTCCTTAATGAAAAATCAGATTTTTCTTGATATTTATACAAAAAATCCAATTTTCAAAAATTCATAACTTATTCATACGAACTTCGAATATTGCGTTCCACATATGCACGATATCGTATCGACGAGCTCTACAACTTTCATGAAAGAAGTTTTTCCAAAATTCGAACGTATAAAAAGTCAATTTTCACGACCCCCCAAATAACGTTCGTTTCAAAATAAAATTCGTTCGTAACCCCTTTCCTCACACAACGACATACGACGCAAGCCCAAAATTCATAATTCATATTATTGAACTAATATTGAATTACATTTAATTTATTTAAATTAAATTTCAGGTATTCACAATTCTCAACAACTAATGTGAGAATATAATCTTTCCCAAGTATTAGGATAAGATAAACTTGGATGAGTAAGAGGAATCGGAAGAGGAGTTACTATAAGCAAATTAGTCTTCTTACAGTAGAAGGACAAACATGTACTCCAGGAAACTTAGCGTGCCCGCAGAATAAAGCTAAGGCCATGATTTTTATGCGCCACCATCTCCATCAATGATGGAAGGACGAGTACTTAATTGTTAAAGACCCACTTGAGCTATAGACAGGCTTGGTAGATAGGTTCGCTCACTAAAAAACTGCTGTGCTCCCTAAGGCACATTTTGAATGGACGCATCTGCACCTTCAAGATTATAGTTCTGTCATATAATAAAATTTCGCTATGTTCAGGATCACCTCTCAAATGAATCTTTGTGCAGAAACTGTGTAATACCCCGAAAAGTCCAAATTAAATTCCGTAGATTTTTAGAAAGGTTTTCGTGGCCATGGGTGAGGCTACGAAGCTTGGAGAGGTTGTAGGATTAGTTCGAATGATTTTATTTTCGAAAACGAACGTTATTTAGGGGGTTGTGTAAATCGATATGATTGTTGTACAGCTCATCGATACGATATGATCTCGTGCATATGTGGAACACATTATTCAGAGTTCGTATGAATAAGTTTTGAATATTTGAAAATGGAAATTTTTCTATAGCAAAAAAAAAAAAATCAGAATTGATTCATTAAGGAGGAAAAGTTTTAATTTTTGCATTTTAGCCCACCAGCCCCCCCCCCCCCCCCCCCCCCCCCCCCCAAATTCTCTCTCGCTCGGCCTCAGACTCTTCGAGTCTCGTTCGACCCGACCTGACCGAATGGGCCTCCTCCGGCGTCTTCCGACCCTAGACTCGGCCCCTCCCGTGTTCGTCGCGGCACGCGCAACCGCTGCCCCCAGACGCAGATCCAAGCCCCCCCCCTGAGCTGAGTAGCCGACCGGATCGGATCTTGGCCGTGTCGGCGTTGCACGGACCAATCCTCCTCAGTTTTGGGTTGTCCTCCTCCTCCTGATCATCCTCATATCCTCCTTGCATGATGATTTTGAGGGTGGAGTGAAAGATCACGATTTGAAGTTTCCGACGGTTCTAATTCAATCTGGAATCTGATCAGACGCACGAGATTAATCCAACTTCCAAGCTTGATTTAAGACGATCTAGACCAAATCTAGCTTAGCTCCAGGTATGAAAGTTGATCACCTTTTTATTTTGAAGGAATTTGTAGGTGACAACTTTTGCATCGAATGTGGTTGACCGGCGTTGACCGCCGCGTGTGGCGGTGCGTCGGACCATATTTTGAATTTATATTATCTGGACAATGATCTATGCATCCTTACGAGCGTTTTGATATATCACAAGGTTATTTTAGAAAATTTTGATAATTGGATGATTTAAGTTTTGATGACACTATTTAACGGTTTTATGTTTTAACTTCGGTTCGCGATTATTGAGAATCTGACCATCGGTTTTACTTGAAATTTTGATATGTTGATCGTATGATTATTTCGATGACCTTGTGGGGTCATGGCGAAGATCCGACCGTTGGATCTTTGTATAATTGCAAAATAGTGATTCAGAAGGAGATTCGTGAGAATCCGACCGTCGGATTTTCGTATAAAATTGTGGAGATGTTTGTGAGGACGATTCAGGATGATCCGACCGTTGGATCATCATTAATTTAGAATCTGACCATTGGATTGTCGTATAAGTGTGGTTTATGAATGGTTTGCTAAGTTAAGATCGTATCTGATTAGGTGATTGACGGATCGGCTTGGTGGACGATTCGGATTGTTATATTTTGGGCTGTTAAGAAGACGCAGCGGGATTAGAGGTGTGTAAATCGCACCTGGTTCATTTACGAAACAAAATTTAGTGATTTATATTGAATTGTGAATGTGTGGAAATTGTTTTAAGAAAATAAATATTTGTTTGAAATATTATGAACTTGATCGACTACGGTTCATAGGATTGCGGCTCACATGTAACAAAATGAATTTAAGTATGAAATGAATTTTGTTTTAATGCATGTGAACAATAGTTGGTATTAGTAGGCATTCCTGCGTGAATGCTATGTATATATATTATTTACGTGATGATATATATTTATTGATGGATTGTGATGAGGAAACAATATGCATGATTGTGTTGCTACTATTGTTTGAATGTTTACATTTTGAGAACAATAGATTGAGAAATGTCTTAAGTTTTATTGTTTGAAAAGTATCGAGAGTTGAGTAACAATTGTGAAGTCAAGCGTGACTTCTTTAATTGTTTTGATCTGTGGAGATCAATAGGTCACGAGCGTTACCATAGCAAATTATCAGTGAACCATGCCCTTAGGGTTGTTGGTTGCTGATGTTGGTGAACCATGCTCCAAGGAGTTGTTGGTTGCCGATTATCGTGAACCATGCTCTTGCGCCGAGTTGTTGGTTGCGATCAGTTAGAGCTCTAGTCTGTCTGTCAAATGTTGAGTGGTCTTATGAGGATAACATTGAGTTTACTTGAGAATCATAAGTAAGAGTTTTAAAAGAGAGCCTTGAGATTATTCTTTCCTTTATGTTTCAATGTATTTTGGAGTTGTGTGTTTTTATTATTAACTTGAATTGTGCAATCTCTAAATTTACTCATACGGGCTTTCAAAAGCTTACCGGGTTTTGTGTTGTTGCAATCCCGATACACTATTCAAACAGTGTAGCGGATAATCCTGCAGGTCAGGAGAACCAGGACGGTGATCGAGCTGTTTAGTTTAGCAGTGTTTGATTTATCGCATTTGATTTTGTGAGATTGGTTATGCTCATTGAGTTTACTATTTAAGTTGGTGAGAGTGGGCTGTAATAAGTAACTTGAGGATTTGGTTTATATAATATTGAGTGGTGTGAGGCGTGATGGTTTCTGAGAAACGAAGTCAGAACGTTATTTGTATTTGTTATTATTCATGATTCGGATTTGAATTTGTTATTTTAAAATTCGGGGCGTGACAAACTGTCACTCAGGATGTGATGCTTGAAAAGACCTTCTCCATTTTTTATCACGCCCCGAATTTTAGAATAAAATTCAAAATCCGAAACATGAAACTTACCACAACTCAAATAATCATCCTGAAAATTTCTTTTCTTAACAACCTCACCACACGAAATAAAATCAAACCGAATTTGTCTCGGTTAATTATTACAACACAAGAACACAATAATTTGTAAAGCTCTAAATGAGCATACACACCTCACAACTCAATGAAATAAAAAAAATAACTGTTGTAACACCTAAGCAGCTCGGTCACCTCCTTGGTTATCCTGACCTGCAGGAATATCCGCAACACCATTGATGTGAAGACCCGAAATTTCAGTTAAATATTTCGTAATTCAATATTTCTCAAATTATATGAATTATGAGTTGTGAGTGTGATTCGAATGTCGTTATTTGAGAAATTTGGTTTCGAATGATTTTAGTATCGAAATTTAACGTTATTTAGGGTTATTAAAATTGACATATTTTTACGTAAGGAATTTGAGGAAACTTCTTTCATGAAAGTCGTAGAGCTCGTCGATGCGAGTTCGTGCATATGCGGAACACAAGAATCGGAGTTTGTAGGAAGAAGTTATGACATTTAGAAGTTTTCGATTTTGTATATATATAGGTTAACATTTTTGGAGAAATCTGAAAAATCAGAAAACCTAGATTTTTTCTCTCTCTCTCTCTCGCGCGGCACCGAACCGAAGGCAAAAAACAGAGCCAAACTTCTCCAGCCGAGTTCTTGCTCCTCCGGCCACCGTTTGACGTCAAACCACCTCCCACGGCTTCGCCTTGACCTTGTGCAGCTGCCAGAGGCAGCCTTGTGCCGTGGCACGGCTTGTAGCAGCGGCGGAAAGCTGGTTTTCCATTTTCGGCAGTTTTAAGTGCGAAGCGAATATCTCGAGTTCTAGACCACCAAATTACGAGTTCTTTATCTCGTTGAACTCGTATGGAGGAGTAGAACATGCAGTAAAAAGGACAGCACCAGAAGTGGAGGTTTTCACGCTCGTCGGAGAGCATATCTGTTTTTGCAGTTTTTCCGGCCAAACCGGACTGTTTTTGGTAAGTTTCGGCCACTTCCACTCATTTTTTCACTTCGTGTTAGTTATGAAAGTTGCTCAAAATGATGAAACGAAGGGGATGAGATTGGCCCCGACACAATTGGTGGTGGTCGGAGGTGGCTCTTCCCTAAACTCCGGCGGCCCTTTCCGGTCACCTCCGGGGGTGTCATGAGCAGTTTCTGCTCATTTTTAGATTCTACATGTCGATACGATCATTTTGATATATAGCATGCGAATTTTGGATATCGTATGAATTAGTTATGAATTTTACGATTTTGATTGATTTCGATCACTCAATTTGTGATTTATGAAGTTTGGACCGTCCGATAGAATTCTAGTTTTGATATAATGATCGTAGGAATGTCCCGGTGACCTTGTGTGGTCACGGGTGAAGATCCGACCGTGGGACCTTCATATAAGTGTGTTTTTGAAATTATACGCTAAGTTAATTATCGTTTTGATTAGGTATTTGACGGATTTGTTAGCGGACGATTGTGAATCGTATTTTGGGCTGTAAGAAGACGCAGCGGGAGTTTAGAGGTGAGTAAATCTCACTTGGTTCATTTACGAACCGAATTTCCTTAATTGCTCAATTTATTGTGATGTGTGAGAAAATGGTTTTTAAGAAATGTGTTTTAAAGTATATTAAAAATGAATTTCTTGATTTTGTATCATGTGAACTATAGTTGGTATTAGTGATCATTCCTGTGTGGATGGTTACGTATATATATATTTACGTGATTATATATTGAATGGTGTGACATTGAGGTGTGGAATTGTGATAATATGTTGTTGATAATGTTGATAATATTATTTTAGTTATGTTGTTAATATTTGATAAATGTTGGTGATAAGCATGTTGATTTTGTGAGTTGAATATAAGGTAGAGAAACGTAGGATTCCGAGGATCGAATGGTCCAAGGATCTTTGGTTAATGATAACCGGAGTGTATGTGTTCTGAGGACAAGGAGGTCCAAAGTTCGACCGTGAAATAATAACGGGGATATATTGTTCTGAGGACATGAAATGGTCCAAAGTTCGCGGGTTACTGAGTAACCTGGAGATGCCGTTACTTGACCCTGGGCCAAGGTGTCAGAGGTAACGAGGCAGTTAGAGCTCTAACGTGGGTGCCAAAGTGGCGATAGTTGTGATTAGGTGCCAAAGTGGCGAGAGTTGTGATTTGGTGATTGTGGAAATGTGTTCCATGTTGTTTCATGTGTGTTGGATTGATGTTGCTTGTGGTTGTTGAGATTGTTGGATGTTTACTTGAGATAAATGAGTTGTGGTCTAATAAATCAACCGTTCATTCTTATTTACTCACACGAGCTTTCAGAAAGCTTACCGGGTTTTGTGTTGTTGCAATCCTGGTACACTATTCAAATGGTGAGCGAGCTGCGTAGGACAGCAGGGTTGAGACCAGCACTTGGTCTATTTTGGTGTGTTTTTGTAGACTCTTGTGAGCAGAACATTTTATTTATGTTAGTATTGTAATAATTGACTCGAGAGATAGTTTGCTACGAGGTTTTTGTTATGGTTTTATGAGATATTGGTTTTGAGAAAAAATTTAGGACATGATTTGTTTAGTTGTATTCATGTTTCGGATTTGAATTTATTATTCGAAATTCGGGGCGTGACAATTGAATAGTGTACCGGAATTGCAACAATACAAAACCCGGTAAGCTTATGAAAACTCGTATGAGTAAAAGAAAGAACGTTTGCTTAATTTAATCATATTTATTTCTACCTAAGTCAACATGCAACAATTCTACAACCACAAAAACCAACAATCACAATCAATCAACAACTCAACACCAAACCCTAACTCATATCTTTCTTTGCAATACCCCATCATCGTATTTATAAAAATACGTTATTCGACAGACTAGAGCTCTAACTGAATCGTAGCTCGTCACCAGGCCTAGGTTATGGCATCCGACATATTTATCTTTATCGAATTTCATCAATATGTATACTCATATACATATTTAGAACGTCCGATAATTGTACATACTCAACCAATCGTATCCCATCATCCACCTAGGATTAGTGCGTCCGATTTCCCCATACTGGTCACTACGTTGACCCTAATTCCACAATATGTACAACTGTATGTTTTCACATAATTAAATCAATTCAACCAACATATATGATATTATCATGAAATTAAAGCATTTGAATATAATCCAAATCATCATTCAAAATCACGCCAATCAATATATATATTCCACGTAAATATATATATATATATATATATATATATATATATATATGTATATATATATATATACTTAATCATCCACTAAGGAATGACCACTAATACCATCTATAGTTCACACAAGAAAATTCATGAAATTCATTTGTATAATTAAAATTCATTTTACTTATCTATGGACCGTAGTAATCAAGTCCATGTGATTTTAAAAACAAATATTTAATCCACAAATATTTTCCACACAATTACCAAAAATAAATAATTTAAAGCGCTCGGTTCATAATACGAACCACGTGAGTTTTACTCACCTCGAAATTCCCGCTGCGTCTTCAGTACAATATAACTCACAATAATCCAAAACCTCGTCAACTCAAGCCGTCAAGTACCTAATCAAGTACGGTGTTTACTTAGCAACGAAGCATGAAATAAACCTAATGATGATCCAACGGTCGGATTTCAAAATAACGATAATTCAAAGGTCGGATTCTAAAATAAAGGCAATCCAACGGTTGGATCGAATTTAAATGATGATCCAATCGCCCTTCGAAACATCCTATCAAAATTATATGAAAATCCGATGGACGGATCTTCACTAATCGCCTCCTGAATCACTGTTTTACAATTATACGAAGATCCAATGGTCGGATCTTCGTCCATGTCCACACAAGGTCATCGGGACAGTCATATGAACATCATATTAAAATTTGAAGTAAAACCGATGGTCTGATCTCCGTAAATCGCAAACCGAAGGTAAATTGTAAAACCGTGAATAGTAACGTCAAAACAGAAATTGACTATTTATCAACTTTTTCTAACATGATCAAGTTATATATCAAAACGCTCGTATGGATGCATAGATTATCGTCCAGATAATACAAACTCAAAAATTGGTCGGATGCGCCGTCACACGCGGCGGTCAGAAGACGGTCAACGCCGGTCAACCACCTCCGATGCAAAAGTCGTCAACTACAAACTTCTTCAAAATGAAATTGTGAACAACTTTAGTACCTAACTTTTTCGGAGATGAGGTCTAGATCATCCTAGATCGGGCTTTGAAGTTGGATTAATCTCGGCCTTCTGATCAGTCTCCAGATTGAATCAAGGACGTCGAAATCTTTAACTCTTGATCTATCACTCTACACTCAAAATCGAGATGCAAGCCACATATGGGGATGATCAGGAGGAAGAGCACGTCACGAAAATGGGATTGATCGGCCCGTGCACAGCCAGAAAAGTGGTTTTCCGGTCGGGTCGGGTTTGAGCTTCGGAAAGTGATTCTGATCCAAGCCTAGGGGTGGCGGCTGGGTGAGGCAACAGCGGGGATCGACTGAACAGCTCGAGGCGCACTCGTGGAGGGCCGGGTGGGCGACGGCGGAGGCTCGTGGAGGCGTGCGGCGTCGGGTCGAAGCGGGGTCGGCCGAGGGTTTGGCCACAGTCGCGCGCGAGAGAGAGGGGCGAGGGCTTTTGTGCAAAAAATGAATTTTTTCGTCCTCAATGACAAACTCAGATTTTTTTCCACTATTTATAGAAAAATTCTGATTTTTAAATATTCATAACTTATTCATACGAACTCCGAATAATACGTTCCACATATGCACGGACTCGTATCGAAGAGCTCTACAATTTTCATGAAGAAAGTTTTCTCAAATTTTGAACGTTTAAAAAGTCGATTTTCACGACCCCCTAAATAACGTTCGTTTTCGAAAATAAAATCATTCAAAACCAATTTTCTCAATCCATGACAATCCAAATAATCTCAAATGTCATAATTCAATTAATATAAGAATTATTGAATTACATAAATTTATTGTATGAAAATCTGGGTCTTCACATTTTTCATGCCTCATATATGGTCTTACAACAACAATACTGAGAAAGAGGTTCACCAAATACTCTGATTTCATCTCTTGTCTCCTGGTGGCTGAGCAAAACAATGAGCTCTTGATGAAGACCCATCAGTCTCGCCCTATAGAATCACAGCCATTCCCTGAAGCGAATGCTATTTTTACTAGTAGTCATGGCAATGGACATGGTGGAAGGCATGAGAAAGTAGGTAACTGTAGTCAAGGTCGACAAAATGGTCTAGGTCATGGGGGCTACAACAAGCAGTTGGGCCCAAAGAATAATGCCAAGATTACCAAAGGAAATGGTCAGTTGATCAAAACTCCTAAAAATGATGATAATGCATGTGTGTCTTAGATGTGGTGGTAAAGGCCATTAGGCTTGTAGCTGTCATATAGAAGACCATTTGGTGGCACTCTACAAAGCTTCCCTAAAGAAGAAAAATGTGAGATAAACTACATTGATCACTTTGACCCTTGAGATTCATCTGAGCCTTTAGACATTACTCCATTGGATGTCTCAGATTTTTTTGCGAACAATGGAAGTAATTTTGATGGTATGACCAATGGTGGAATCCTTGATGACAACTAGTTGTCAGCCTATGCTTTGCACTTTTCCCATTATGTTTTTCTCGCATAAGTCGTATTTGCCTTTGTTTTTGGTCTCTGAATTAGAAGTTTTTGTTAGTTGTATTTTTCTCTATAGTTTGGAATTTCAATAAAAGAAGAATGTTTCTCTTCTATTATATATTCATCTCCTTCGGAACAGTTTGAATTACCATTTTTTTATGACCATTACTCCGACTTGTATATAAATATAGTTTGATTATAAGTTGCCCAGATTTTGGTCTAACTCAAAAGTTCTTGTTCGGGGGTGCATGCACACATGCACTCATCATAGCTACAATTGAACTTTTCACGTTTTCAAAATAGAATATATGAGGTAGTAATGCAGCATGTAGATAAAATTTAATGAAACTAAAATGTGCATAGATTAATTACGTATTTATCTTTGTGCATGGAATATCACCAATAATTATCAGTTTATCACAAGTAGATATTTAAATGACTTTATGTCAATGGTTGGACTTTTTTTTTTTTTTTTTTTGGTAAGCGGGGGGTCAAAAGACCCAGAAACAAAGAAACAAAAAAGAAAGCTAAGTAGCTTAACCTATCATCATGCCTGACAAAGATTCTTCTTTGCCGAGTTACACCATTAAGATCATCAAGGTAAGCAGAAGAGGCATGAGTAGGAAGACTATCGAACTCAATTATCCCATAATCATGATTGATGCTTTCCTTAGCAAAGCAGTCTACTACCGTATTACTTTCTCTGTAAATGTGATTTAAGGAGAAGCAAAGGAAGTTTCTGATCAAATTTTTGCAGCAACAAATAAGAGAGCCCATGGGATGAAAAATGACATCAGTATGAGAGATCAACTTTGCTAAAATTGCAGAATCCGTTTCTACTTCAACATGAGTAATGTGACATTCCATGCAGTGCAATCTAAGGCGTACGTTTGTCCACTACTTGATCAGGCCCCAAATTAAAATTAAAATAAATGAAGATTATATATATGGCACATATCATATCAATTCATCTGGGCCTCATCAAAAAGCCTGAGGATCAAGTGGGCCGATGGAGGCCTGCTGGCCTACAGGGCCAAAAGCCCGGCCCAGCCCGTCAAAAAGCCCTTAAAAACCCGGCCCTACCCGCCAAAAGCCAGCTAGCCTGGCCCGTAAAAACCCGTAAACTATTTTATATATGTGTGTGTGTGTTTATATATATGTCTGTGTGTGTTTGTATATATACACATGTGTGTGATTATATATGTGTTTATATATATATATATATATATATATTATATATATGTGTGCGTGTGTGTTTATAAATAAACATATATATATATATAGATATACGTGTGTGTATGTTTATATATGTGTGTGTGCTTATATATATATATATATATATTTATATCTGTGTGTGTGTTTATATATATAGATATAGATATAGATATGTGTGTTAATATATATAATTATATATATATAGACACACACACGTGTATGTGTATATATATATGTGTATGTGTTTATATATATATAGATATAGATATAGATGTGTATGTGTGGAAGTTCTTATACTTTTATAGAAAATATGTGCATATATATTCTAAAAAACAAATGACAACGGTTGACCAATTCAATCAGATTCAAAAATATGGTGAAATTGGCTAATTTTGTTACCACAATCATAATTTATTGTAATAATCACATCCAACGGTCGGTTTTTTCATTTTATTTGAATTTATAAAGGTTGTTTTTTGGAGTGTATGATATATAAATATAGGTTTATAAGAGTAACTAAGTTTGACCTAGTTGATCTAATTCGAAACGAAAACTAAATTGGCTGAATTTTTTTACAGCCACCATAAAACATTACAATCTCTCCATCGAGCGGTTGGTTTCTCTAAATTCATCTTCTACTTCATGGTTGCTTTAGAATAGACCTCAACAATTTAAATGCAACGTACAAATCATATAACTTTAGGTGACAAAATTGATATAGGTCAACGTCTTCGTAATAAAATTGAATTTTTTATCTTATGTACATGCACATCCATCGATAGGATATTTACAAACATGATGTGAAAAAATTAGCATGTTTTGCGTTCGTCAAATCATCGGTCAACCAAGAAAACATACAAGTGAAGACTGTTGACCAATTCGATCGGGTTCGAAACTATGGTGAAATTGGCTAAATTTTTATCACACATAATTTATTGTAATAATCACATCTAACAGTTAGTTTTTTCATTTTATTTGAATTTATAGAGGTTTCTCTTTGGAGTGGATGATATATAAATATATGTTTATAAGAGTAACCAGGTTTGACCTAGTTGATCGAATTCGAAACAAGAACCAAATTAGCTGGATTTTTGATAACCACCATAAAATATTACAATCTCTCCATCAAACGGTTGGTTTTTCTAAATTCATTTTCCACTTTATGGTTGCTTTAGAATGAACCTCAATAATTTAAATGTAATATATAAGTCATACAACTTTGAAGAGGCAAATTGGTACAGGTCAATGTATTTGTAATTAAAATTGATATTTATATCTTATGTTCACGCACATCCATCGATGAAATATTTACAAACGTGATGTAAAAAAATTTGCAAGTTTTGCAGTCATCACATGTCACGCCCCGAATTTCGAATAATAAATTCAAATCCGAAACATGAATACAACTAAACAAATCACGTCATAAATTTTTTTTTCTCAAAACCAATATCTCATAAACCATAACACAAACCTCGTAGCAACCTATCTCTCGAGTCAATTATTACAATACTAACCTAAATACAAAGTTATGCTCAAAAGAGTCTACAAAACACACCAAAATAGACCAAGTGCTGGTCTGAACCCTGCTGCCCTACGCAGCTCGCTCACCACCCTGATTAACTGCAGGATAATATCCGCTACACCATTTGAATAGTGTACCGGGATTGCAACAACACAAAACCCGGTAAGCTTTCTGAAAGCTCGTGTGAGTAAATAAAAATGAACGGTTGATTTATTAGACCACAACTCATTTATCTCAAGTAAACATCCAACAATATCAACAACCACAAGCAACATCAATCCAACACACATGAAACAACATGGAACACATTTCCACAATCACCAAATCACAACTCTCGCCACTTTGGCACCTAATCACAACTATCGCCACTTTGGCCCCACGTTAGAGCTCTAACTGCCTCGTTACCTCTGACACCTTGGCCCAGGGTCAAGCAACGGCACCTCCAGGTTACTCAGTAACCCGCGAACTTTGGACCATTTCATGTCCTTAGAACAACATATCCCCGTTATTATTTAACGGTCGAACTTTGGACCTCCTTGTCCTCGGAACACATACACTCCGGTTATCATTAACCAAAGATCCTTGGACCCTCCGATCCTCGGAATCCTACGTTTCTCTACTTTCTATTCAACTCACAAAATCAACATGCTTATCACCAACTTTTATCAAATATTAACAACATAATTAAAATCATATTATCACAATTCCACACATAAATGTCACACCATTCAATATATAATCACGCAAATATATATATACGTAACCATCCACACAGGAATGATCACTAATACCAACTATAGTTCACAAGATACAAAATCAAGAATTTCATGTTTAATATACTTTAAAACTCATTTCTTAAAACCATTTTCTCACACATAACAATAAATTGAGCAATTAAGGAAATTCGGTTCGTAAATGAACCAAGTGAGATTTACTCACCTCTAAACTCCCGCTGCGTCTTCTTACAGCCCAAAATACGATTCCCAATCGTCCACTAACAATTCCGTCAAACACCTAATCAAAACGATAATTAACTTAACGTATAATTTCAAAAACACACTTATATGAAGATCCAACGGTCGGATCTTTACCCGTGACCACACAAGGTCATCGGGACAGTCCTACGATCATTATATCAAAACTAGAATTTTATCGGACGGTCCAAACTTCATAGATCACAAATCGAGCGATAGAAATTAATTGAAATCATAAAATTCATAACTAATTCATACGATATCCAAAATTCACACGCTATATATCAAAATGATCGTATCGACATGTAGAATCTAAAAATGAGCAGAAACTACTCATGGTACCCCGGAGGTGGTCGGAAAGGGCCGCCGGAGTTTAGGGCAGAACCGCTGCCGACCACCACCAATGGTGTCTGGGCCGAGCTTATCCTCTTCGTTTCATCATTTTGAGCAGCTTTCATAACTAACACGAAGTGAGAAAACGAGTGGAAGTGGTCGAAACTTACCAAAACAGTCCGGTTTGGCCCGAAAAACTGCAGAAACCGTTGGGAGCTCCGACGAGCGTGAAAACCTCCACTTCAGGTGCTGTCCTTTTTGTTGCGTGTTCTACTCCTCAATACGAGTTCAACAAGCCAAAGAACACGAAGTTTGGTGGTCTAGAACTCGAGATATTCGCTTCGCACTCAAAACCGCCGAAAATGGAAACCAGCTTCCCGCCGCCGCTACAAGCCGTGCCACGGCGCAAGGCTGCCTCTGGCAGCTGCGCAAGGTCGAGGCGAAGCCGTGGGAGTTGATTTGGCGTCAAACGGTGGCCGGAGGAGCACGAACTCGGCTGGAGAAATCTCGCTCTGTTTTTGCTTCCGGTTCGGTGCCGCGCGAGAGAGAGAGAGAGAGAGAGAGAGAGAGAGAGAGAGAGAGAGAGAGAGAGAGAGAGAGAGAGCTAGGGTTTTTTTTCTGATTTTTTCTAATTTTTCCAAAAATGGCAACCTATATATATATAAAATCGAAAACTTCCAAATGCCATAACTTCTTTCTACGAACTCCGATTCTTGTGTTCCGCACACGCACAAATTCGTATCAACGAGCTCTACGATTTTCATGAATGAAGTTTCTTCAAATTCCTTATGTAAAAAAAAGTCAATTTTTAGTAACCCCCAAATAACGTTAAATTTCGAAACTAAAATCATTCGAAACCAAATTTCTCAATTAACGACATTCAAATCACACTCACAACTCATAATTCATATAATTTGAGAAATATTGAATTACGAAATATTTAACTGAAATTTCGGGTCTTCACAGTCTACCCTCCTTAAAGGAATTTCGTCCCGAAATTCAAGCAAACTCATCAACAAACAGTAGTGGGTACTTAGCCCTTATGTCAGACTCTAGCTCCCATGACGCATCACCCTCATCATGATGACTCCACAACACCTTAACCAACTCAACTTCCTTCCTCCGAAGCCTCTTCGTGGACCTATCCAAGATACGAACAGGTTCAACAACGAAGGTTACATCTGGACTCACCTCGATCGTACCGTGATCAATCACATGAGACTCATCTCGAATGTACCTTCTAAGCATGGACACATGGAAAACATTGTGTACACCGGCCATGCTAATAGGTAAAGCAAGCCGATATGCCAATTCTCCGACCCTTTCCAAAATCTCAAAGGGTCCAACATATCTCGGTGCCAATTTCCCCTTCTTGCCAAATCTCACCACACCTTTCATAGGTGAGACTTTCAAGAATACGTAATCACCCACCTCAAAGTCCAACGGTCTCCTTCTAAGGTTGGCATAACTCTTCTGTCTACTCTGTGCAGTACGGATCCTGTCTCGGATGGTAGTAACCTTCTCTGTAGTCTCCCGAACAAGCGCAGGACCGAAGAGCTGTTTCTGTCCAACATCCGCCCAACAGATAGGAGTCCTACATGGCCTACCATAAAGTGCCTCATATGGGGCCATGCCGATACTAGAGTGATAGCTGTTGTTGTAGGCAAACTCTACCAATGGCAGATGATCCGCCTAACTTCCCTTGAAGTCCAAAACACATGCTCTAAGCATATCCTCCATCACCTAGTTCACCCTCTCTTTCTGCCCATCAGTCTGTGGATGAAATGCAGTACTAATAGCCAAATATGTGCCGAAAGCCTTATGGAATCTACGCCAAAATTCTGAAGTGAAACGAGCATCTCGATCAGAGACAATCGATACAGGCACACCATGAAGCCTCACAATCTCATTAAGATACAACTTACACAAAGCATCACCTGAGTAAGTCTTTTCCACAGGAAGAAAGTGTGCTGACTTTGTCAATCGATCAACAATCACCCAAATAGAATCATAACTTTGTCTAGACCTAGGCAATCCAGTCACAAAGTCCATGGAGATCTCTTCCCATTTCCATACTGGAATCGGCAAAGGTTTCAACATTCCCGCAGGCCTCTCATGCTCTGCCTTCACTTGCTGACATGTAAGGCACCTGGATACATACTCAGCCACATCCCTCTTCATCCCTATCCACCAAAACTATCTTCATAGGTCCATATACATCTTGGTACTCCCTGGGTGTACCGTATATCGAGATCGATGTGCTTCCCGCAGTACCTCCTCCTTGAGGCTATCACCACCCGGGACATACAATTTCAATCGAAATCTCAATCCACCATCAGTTCCAACTGTCCACTCTGATGGACCTTCCTCGTTGGCATCAAGGATAATCTCCGAAATCACCATTTGAGTGAACTCATCATGTGTCTGACTCTGAATGATCTTGGAAATCAAGGTCAGCTGTAAAGTGATACTACCTAGAAAGATTCCATGTCCTTCTCTTGTGGGTATAAGGTCAAACTCAGATACAGTCTCTAACATACGCCACTCCTGAACCATAAGTGATGCTATGATCCCTCGGGGTTTCCTGCTCAAAGCATCCGCCACTACATTGGCCTTCCCGGGATGATACTCCAAGGTGAAATCATAGTCTTTGATGAACTCCATCCATCTTCTCTGCCTCATGTTCAACTCCTTCTGGGAGAATAGATACTTCAAACTCTTATGATCAGAAAAGAGTTCGAACTTCTCACCATAAAGATAATGCCTCCAAATTTTCAAGGCAAACACCACTGCAGCCAGCTCTAGATCATGAGTGGGGTAGTTCCGCTCATGCACCTTCAACTGTCTAGAACCATATGCTACCACACCCCCATTCTGCATCAACACACAACCCAAACCCTGATGAGATGCATCACTGTAGATAACTAACCCACCACCACTAGATGGGACAGTCAACACTGGAATTGTAGTCAATCTAGTCTTCAACTCACTAAAGGCCTTCTCACATTCATCTGTCCACACAAACTGAGTATCCTTCCTTGTTAACTTAGTCAAAGCCGAAGCTATACTAGAAAACCCCTCAATGAATCGCCAGTAGTATCCTGCCAAACCAAGGAAACTATGGATCTCTGTAACTGTAGTGGGGCGACTCCAACCCATCACTGCTTCAACCTTCGAAGGATCTACAGAAACTCCATCCTTCGAAACTACATGACCAAGGAACTTGATCTCCTTTTGCCAAAACTCGCACTTCTCAAACTTTGCATATAACTTTTCTCTTCTCAAAATTTGCAGCACAATCCTCAAATGCTTCACATGCTCGTCAGACGACTTTGAATATATCAAGATGTCATCAATGAACACCACCACACACTTATCTAAGTAAAGACTAAATATGCGGTTCATCAAGTCCATGAATGCTGCAGGTGCATTAGTTAGACCAAAAGGCATGACAAGAAATTCATAATGCCCATACCTGGTCCTAAATGCCGTCTTAGAAATATCTTTATCCTTCACCCTCAACTGGTGATATCCAGATCTCAAATCAATTTTGGAGAACACCGTAGCCTCCCTAAGCTGATCGAACAAGTCATCAATCCTAGGCAAGGGGTACCTATTCTTGATGGTCACCTTGTTCAGCTGTCGATAGTCCACACATAACCGAAGTGAATTATTCTTCTTCTTCACGAACAATACTGGTGCGTCTCAAGGAGATACACTAGCCTGTATGAACCCTTGTGCAAGTAATCCTTCAATCTGAACCTTCAACTCCTGAAGTTCAGCTGGAGCCATCCGATAAGGTGCTCTTGACACTGGTGCAGTACCTGGTATCACATCAATGGAGAAATCGATTACCCTTTTCGGAGGAAATCCTGGTATCTCGTGGAACACATCAGAATACTCTGCCACTACCGGAATCCCTGCAATTTCTGAAGTGCTATTCACTGATTCTATGTGTGCCAAGATCCCTGCCCTCATGGCAACATCAGATCTCAGGCATCGATAATGAAACACAGGTTGCCCAGGGGCATGAAAAGACATAATCATTCTAAAACAATCAATCACTGCATAGTTCGGACTCAACCAATCCAAACCTAAAATCACATCATACGTGTGATCTGGAATCACAATCAAAGATGCAGTGAACTCTCTACCACAAATTGCAATAGGGCAATCATTACAAAACATGCTAAGCTCAAGAGATACGCAAAGAGGCGATGTAACACATAAAGGTCTAGTAAGCGGTATAACAGTCAAACCCAAAACATCTACCACAGAACTAGATATGAACGAGTGGGAAGCACCCGTATCAAACAGTACTCTAGCAAGATAGTTATTGTAATACCCGTAAATTCCATTTTAAATTCGAGTGATTGTATCGAATGATTATTATGCGATTTCACATTTTATGTTCGATAATCATTCATTTTTACAATTATCGAAGTTTCGAAACGTTTATTTTAACGAAAAGCTCGAAATACTCGGTTTGAGAAATCGACTTTTTCTACGTACGTAATTTGGAGAAACTTCCTTCATGAAAGTTGTAGAGCTCGTCGATACGAGTCCGTACACGTGCGGAACACGAAGATCGGGTTTTTTCTGAATTAGTTATCGAATTTCGAAGTTTTCCGAAACATGTTTATATAGAAAAATTTTGGAAACCCTAATTTTTTCTTCTACCGGTTCTCCTTCTTCTTCCTTCTGTTTCTAAACAAAAAAAAAAAAAAAAACTGTTCTCTCTCTCTCTCTCACAGTCGCTCTCGGCCGAAAGGGGAGGAATTTTTCTCCTTAATTGTTCTTCCTCCACAGACCACCTCTCGACCTCAAACCAAGTCCCAGGCGTTCGTCTCGAGCTGCTCTAGCTCCCGGAGGCAGTTTCACAAGGCGGCGCGGCCCGTGGCGGCGGCGGCACAGCCCGAACGGAAAAGGGCTATTTTCGGTTCGATCTCGAGATCTCGATATCTCGAGCTACACTCCATCATTTCACTTGATTCTTGTCTCATTGAGCTCGCCTCAACTTCCTCTACAAGCACCAAGAAGGACCGGAACTGGGTCGAACGTTTTCACGTTCGTCGGAGCTCGACCCGAACGGATCGAAATACCAAAACTTTCGATCAAGATATCTCGAGCTATACACGATCGTTTCTTGTGATTCCAAGCTTGTTGAGTTTGCAAGGAAGTTCTGAACAAGTTTCCAGAAGGGATCGGGGCCTGAGGTTGCAGTTTTCACGTCGGTTTTCAAGCTCACCGGTTTCTGCATTTTTTCCGGCCACCGACTGTAAATCGGTAATTTCGATGCCTTCCGGTCATTTTTAGGTCTTGTGCTAGTTATGAAAGTTGCTCAGAATGATGAAACGAAGGGGACAAGCTCGGCCCCGACACCATCGGTGGTGGTCGGTGGCGGCTCTGTCCCTAACTCCGGCGGCCTTTTCCGGCCACCTCCAGAGGTCTAAAATTTGGTTTCTGTTCATTTTATGATTCTATGTTTCGATACGATCATTTCGGCGTATTATACGTATTTTTCGGATATCGTATGAATTAGTTATGAATTTTGTGATTTCGATCGATTTCGGTCGTTAGATTTTTGATCTGTGAAATTATGACCGTTGGATGAACTTGTAAATTTGTTATGATGATCATATGACTGTCCCAGAGGCTTTGTGTGGTCATGGGCGAAGATCCGACCGTTGGATCTTCGTATATGTGAAAAACGGTAATTAGGGGAGCGATTCGTGAGAAACCGCTCTTCGGATTTTAATGTAAATTAGAATCTGACCGTTAATTAGTGGTTAAATTATGAGTTGAATTTGTTGGCTAAATTCGAATCACATTTGATTAGGTGATTGACGGATTTTAATTGCGTGGGCTATTCGGCGTTAATTATAAATTATAATTTATAATTATATTGAAGATGCAGCGGGAGTTTCGAGGTGAGTAAAACTCACGTGGTTCATATTACGAACCGAGCATTTTAATTTATTTATTTTTGGTAATTGTGTGAAAAATATTTGCGGATTAAATATTTGTTTTAAAATTTCATGGACTTGAATCACCACGGTCCATAGGTAAGTAAAATGAATTTTAACTATACAAATGAATTTCATAATTTTCTTGTGTGAACTATAGATGGTATTAGTGGTCATTCCTGAGTGGATGATTACGTATATATATTTACGTAGAAAATATATATTGATGAGTGGATTGTTTGATTGATGATATGATTGAGTGGAATTGATTGAGTTGATTTTATTACAATTGTGTAATTCCATAATAATATGATGTATCTTGGTTGGGTTGATTTCAGTATGTGATATTATATGTTGGGTTCATTTATGGGTTTAGGGTCGACGTAATGACTGGTGTGGGTAATCGGACGCTCTAATCCTAGTGTGGATGATGAGATACGATTGGTTGAGTATGTGGAATTATTGGACGTTCTAAATATGTATATAGGTATACATATTGATGAAATACAATAATTAATAAATATGTCGGATGCCATAACCTAGGCCAGGTGACGGGCTATGATTCAGTTAGAGCTCTAGTCTGTCAAGTACCGTATTTTTATAAATACGATGATGAGAGTTGTGGGAAAAGTTGTGAGTGGGGTTGTCATGATATATTGAATTGGTGTTGATTGAGATTGTTATTAATTGCATATGTGGAAATAATTGAGTGTTGCTGTGTGTGGAAATAAATGAGATTAAATTAAGTAACAGTTCATTCTTTTACTCATACAAGCTTTCATAAGCTTACCGGGTTTTGTGTTGTTGCAATCCCGGTACACTATTCAATGGTGTAGCGGATATTCCTGCAGGTCAGGATAACCAGGGAGGTGACCGAGCTGCTTAGGTGTTACAGCAGTTTTGTTATTTATCTAGTTGTGAGGTGTGTGTATGCTCATTTAGAGCTTTACATTACAGTTTGGATTTGAGTTGTAATAATTAACCGAGACTAAAATTCGGTTTGATTTTATTTTGTGTGGTGAGTATGTTAAGAAAAGAAAAAATTTCAGGATGATTTTTGAGTTTGTAGTATTTTCATGTTTCGGATTTTGAATTGTTATTCTAAAATTCGGGGCGTGACAGTTTGGTATCAGAGCGTAAGGTACATATTTGGTGATATGTCAATACTTACCGAGTGATGGCCCGTCTGCAGCGGATCCCCATCGTGTGCTCTTCGGTATTGACAATGTCATTGGGTATGTGAGTGCGTTAGGTTGGTTAGGCACGTTAGTACTTTTAGGAAATTTAAGTATTGTTATGTATGATCAGTACTTGGTTAATATGGACTTGCATTTGACTTATGCTTTGTTTAAGTGTTATGCGTGTATTAATCAAGTATATCATGCTTATTAGGTAATGGAGATTGAGGGAAACGAGGCCAGAGGTCGGGGTAGAGGTAGACCTCGTGGCAGGGGTAGAGGCCGAGGAAGGGGTAGGGCCCCTCCAGTCGAAGAGGTATTCGAGTCGGAGGAAGATGCACCTTATGAGGATCAGCCTATTCCTCCTGTAGCTGTGGTTGATAATCCTGCTCGCTTGCTGATGCTAGCAAGGGAAATTACTCGCTTGGGAGCAACCAAGTTTGGAGGAGGCACAGATTATATGGTGGTGGATCGTTGGATAGAGGATTTGCAGACTTATTTCGATCTGCTTGATTGCACTGAGACTAATAAGAGGAAACTAGCCGCTTTCATGCTGAAGGATGAGGCTAGGGTGTGGTGGAACATCACTCAGAGGAGCATTGAGGTGTCTACCTTGACATGGGACGGCTTTGAGAGGCTGTTCAGGGAGAAGTACTTTCCACCAGCAGTGAAGGAGAGGTTGGAGCGAGAGTTCCTTGCACTTGTACAGGGGAAGATGACCGTAATTGAGTATGATGCGGAGTTCTCCAGATTGTACAAGTATGTGAGGCAGATGGAGGATGAGGACTTGGCCAAGAAGTTTTGAGAGGGTTGAGTCCTTCGATTGAGCGTGATGTAGCCATCTTGGAGCTGAAGACCAAGAGAGAGATCTTGGCTAAGGCACAGATCATTGAGCAGCAGAACCTGATTCGTAGAGAGAATGAGTCTGCTGAGAGAGACTTCCAGGCAAGGGAAAGGCCATAGCAGGGAGCAGTAGAGCTAGAGACTTCAGGGGTGGGTTCTGGAAGAGACAGAGAACTCAGTTTCAGCATCAGGCTCCAGCTAGGGCAGCAGTAGCTCCTCCTGTTCAGGCTATGCCTATCAGGCAGATAGCACCAGCAGCTCCAGTGAAGTGCTTTAACTGTGGCGAGCCGGGCCACATCTCTCGTGCGTGCACGAAGCCATGGGGTAGGTTATGCTACAGTTGTGGACAGGCAGGGCATCAGGCTAGGGAGTGTCCTCAGATTCAGGGTAGAGTGCAGGGTAACCAGCAGAGGCAGTTACCACCTGCTCATGCTAGGGTCTTTGTCATCGGTCAGGCAGGCACGGGAGTGGAAGGTACCTTATCTGTTTATCACTTTCTTGCTAGAGTACTATTTGATACGGGAGCCTCACACTCCTTCATATCTAGTTCGGTTGTGGATGTTTTGGGTTTGATTGCTATGCCTCTGACTAGATCATTGTGTGTTACATCACCTCTCGGTGTGTCTCTTGAGCTTAGCATGCTTTGTGATGTTTGCCCTATTGGGATTGGTGGTAGAGAGTTCTCTGCATCTTTGATTGTGATTCCGGATCACACGTATGATGTGATTTTGGGTATGGATTGGTTGAGCCCGAACCATGCTGTTATTGATTGCTTTAGGATGATTGTGTCCTTCCATGTTCCGGGGCAACCGGTGTTTCATTACCGTTGCCTGAAGTCTGACATCACCATGAGGATAGGGATTTTGGCCCATATTGAATCAGGGAGTAGTACTTCAAAGATTACAGGGATTCTTGTAGTTTCAGAGTATGAAGATGTGTTTCAGGAGATCCCTGGGTTACCTCCGAAAAGGGTAATGGACTTCTCCATTGATGTGATACCAGGTACTTCACCTGTGTCAAAAGCACCTTATCGAATGGCTCCAGCTGAACTTCAGGAGTTGAAGGTTCAGATTGAGGGCTTACTTGCACAAGGGTTCATTCGGGCAAGTGTGTCTCCTTGGGGCACACCAGTGTTGTTTGTGAAGAAGAAGGATAGTTCACTTCGTCTATGTGTGGATTATCGACAGTTGAACAAGGTGACCATCAAGAATAGGTACCCTTTACCTAGGATTGATGACTTGTTCGATCAGCTTAGAGAAGCTACTATTCTCGAAGATTGACTTGAGGTCTGGATATCACCAGTTAAGGGTGAAGGAGGAAGATATTCCAAAGACGACGTTCAGGACCAGGTATGGACATTTTGAGTTTCTTGTC
>WFKR01000004.1:18399097-18617112 GCA_025331145.1 Rosa persica | reverse complement strand
TGTGTGGAGCGAAAGATCAAGGATTGAAGTTTTCGATGGTTGAGATTCATGCATTGAATGTGTTCTTGATTAGCTAGCTTTCTAGACTATGATTGCATTTCAATAGGTTTAATTTAGGTGCTTTCACTTAGATTAAATTGTGAAGACCCGAAATTTAATTTAAATAAATTAAATGTAATTCAATATTTCTTCAATAATATGAATTATGAATTTTGGGCTTACTTCGTATGTCGTGGTTTGAGAAAATTGGTTTCGAATGATTTTATTTTCGAAAACGAATGTTATTTAGGGGGTCGTGAAAATCGACTTTTTATACGTTCAAAATTTGGGAAAACCTTCCTTCATGAAAGTTGTAGAGCTCGTCGATACAAGTTCGTGCATATGTGGAACTTAATATTTGGAGTTCGTATGAATTTATTACGAATATTTGAAAGTGGGAATTTTTCTATAAATATAGGAAAAATTTTGGAAATTTTCAGAAAACCTAAGAAACCCCTCTCAGCCATTTTCTCTCTCTCCCGTGTGCAACCCAGCCGGCCGACCTGGTGCCATACGCAGCCACAGGCCTTCACCGCCGCCGACCACTTCCCCCCACCGGCTTGCCCCGCCACTGCTCCTCCGCCTAGATTAAAGCATCCTTTCGAGCTTAAAACCCGACCCGGCTGGATTTTGAATTTTCCGACAACATCTCGGCCGATCCTCCCCATTTTCATGATCACATCATCCTCATATAAGCATTGCATCACGATTTTGTGTGTGGAGCGAAAGATCAAGGATTGAAGTTTTCGTTGGCTGAGATTCAATCTGGAAACTGATCAGAGGGCCGAGATTAATCCAACTTCAAAGCTCGATCTAGGACGATCTAGACCTTATCTCAGGAAAAGTTAGGTATTAAAGTTGTTTATAATTTCATTTTGAAGGAGTTTGTAATTGACAACTTTTGCATCTGAGGTGATTGACTGGCGTTGAACGCCGTCTGACCGCCACGTCGGACCATATTTTAAGTTTATATTATCTCACGATGATCTATACATCCATACCAGTGTTTTGATATATAACATGGTCATGTTAGAAAAAGTTGATAAATAGTGGATTTATGTTTTGACGTTACTATTTACGGTTTTTACATTTTATCTTCGGTTTACGATTTATGGAGATCAGACCATCGGTTTTACTTCAAATTTTAATATGATGATCATATGACTGTCCCGATGACCGTTGGATCTTCGTATAATTGTAAAACAGTCATTTGGGAGGCGATTCGAGAAGATCCGTCCGTCCGATTTTCGTATAATTTTGATTGGATGTTTCCCAAGGTGATCCGTGAGGATCTAACAGTTGGATCTTCGTTTAAATTCGATCCGACCATTGGACCGTATTTATTTTAGAATCCTACCGTTGGATCATCATCTAAGTTTATTTCACGTTTCGTTTGCTAAGTAAAGCCCATACTTGATTAGGTACTTGACGGCTTGAGTTGGTGAGCATTTGGACTTTTTTGATTTGTATTTTATTTGAAGACGCAGCGGAAGTATCGAGGTGAGTAAAACTCACATGGTTCATATTACGAACTGAGTACTTTTAATTAATTTATTTTGTCGTAATTGTGTGAAAATTATTTATGGATTAAATATTTGTTTTTAAAATCACATGAACTTGATCAACTACGGTCCATGGGTAAGTAAAATGAATTTTAATTATACAAATGAATTTCATGATTTTCTTGTGTGCACTATAGATGGTATTAGTGGTCATCCCTGAGTGGATGATTACGTGTATATATATATATATTTACGTGGAATATATATATTGGGTGGTGTGCTGATGAGTGATGATGTGATTGAGTTGGTATGATGATGTGGTTTATATTTCAAATGCTTAAATTTCGTAATAATATTGTGTATTTTGGATGAGTTGATTTCATTGTGTGAAAATATATTGTTGTGCTCATTTATGGATTTAGGGTCAACGTAGTGACCGGTATGGGGGAATCGGACGCTCTAATCCTGGGTGGATGATGAGATACGATTGGTTGAGTGAGTTGGATGCCACTACCCTTGTCGGGTAATGAGGTTGGATTAAGTACGAGTATCGGACGTTCTAAATATGTATATACATATACATATTGATGAAATACGATAAAATATGGGAAATCCTAACATTTCACATGGTCAACTTCTTTCTCATGACATAGAAAATCAACTATAGGAATTGTAATTGGATTCATGCATATGATTATGGTTTTGATCTTTATTCCTTGCATTCCATCTCTTGTAAATGTATTTTTCATTTTTATTTTTGTTTCTTTTAATATTTAATTCCAAAATCCTAAAACCCCACCTCTTTACGTTAACTTGTATATATTCTTTGTTTTATTTTTGTAAATAATACTTTATTAATTCTTTATTTGTTTATGCAATTATAGGTGTACCCTCAATCCCTGGCTAGAACGACCCCTACTTATTCTATATTGACAACTACATTTTGCAGGGTTAAATTGTGCAAACTTTTAGCGCATCCCTACATAAACAAGTTATGGCATACAAAGGTTGGAGTACTATTTTGAGAAGCTTTTATAAATAGGAGTTCCCAAAAATGAGAACTTTTCATTTTTGATTCAACGGTCCAACAACCACAAGCCTTCAACCTATTTTCCTCATTTAACCTGCTGCTCGACCCGACAATTTCTAGCTCCTCCAGCAACCATTAGTAGGGTCTCTTCATGATCTTTAGATCCTTGCCCCTAATGGAAGAAGAATCAAAGAGTTTTCTCATCTCGGGTCCGATTGAAGCAATCTGAATTGTTCTTCTTTCTCCGGCAGTTTTGAGCAGCGCCATCACTTGGGCTTAGAAGCCCTTATCATCCCGGTTCTAGAGACACCAACTTTCCTTTCCAATTCGCATCAAGCAAGAAGAATCTAAGGACTGAAATTTTGACAGCCGAAGCTTCCACTGTACTTTTTGGGTTCTTCATTCATAATCGGGCTTTGGTATAGTTAGAAATGTTGTTATGCTTGTTGTTGTGAAGGTTTTTACATGAGTCTCGACCCCTAATTTTGAGTTGAGATGGTGGCGCGTGAGACCCAAGCGCTACAGCTTGTGGTGGTAGGTAGGGGCTCATGCTACCACTTTAGTCTAAGAATTTACGCTCGTTAAGTAGCGCTAAGTGAGTGAAATCTGTTCTATAATTTATTTGACAAGTTTTGATTGTTTGATCAACGATAAGAATTTAACAGTTTCGAGTTTTCGAGGTTCGACTCGTGATAGACCGTCATCGTTTCTCGTTAGGTTATTTGAATTATCAAGTCGATGTAACCCTTAAAGTCTGAGCTTGTTTCGATGTGAATTTGGATTTCATGTTTCCGACGAACTATCGGATCTTCCACATTAAAAGCACAGGTAAGGCAAGTTCTGATACACCCAGTTTTAGCTAGATTTTTGTTGGGTCATAATTCATTTACATATTTATTGCCCTAAAATATGGAAATTACTTGTTCTAAAGTCCAATTTAATGTTGATTAATCCAATTTCATTATTTTCTTAATCTTATACTTTTGCTTAAGATTTGTGTTTATTTATAAATATTTATTATGTTTTCTTTATCATGTTAGGAAATAATGGAAGCATGGAAATGAAAAGTCAACTTTAGCATTTTTTCCTACTTCGGTTAGGAGAAACCGAGCTAAACAAGGAAGGAAGGGCTGCAGACTAACCAAACGAAATCTAAATGAGCTAAAATTTTTCAGATCCATTCTAGACATCTCAAGGATCATTTTTTATGAATAGTGCAAGAGCTAGATTAGAGTGGAAGACCTTCAAACAATCAGTCCAAATTTCTGAAAAACAAAACTGGAAAACCAGACCTGTAAGGAGTCTAGAAGCATTTCCGGCCCAACCACATGGAAGCAAGCTCTGAAATTTTACCAGAATGATCTACACTCATGGTGGATCATTTGATATGAAGAAGTCGAAGGCCCATTATGAATTCTGGTGGAGATATAATTGAATGAATAAAGAAGAAGAAAGTGACCAAAAACCATCTCCATCACTTATCATTTTCATGTCTCCCACTCACAATAAAGAGAGTTTAGATGCTATTCTCTTTTCCTTTAGCCATGTTTTTCAACTCTCTTTAATCATTACTTCTACTCATACTCAACCTCCATACTTCCACTATCATATTCCACCTCATTTATTCTACTTTCATCATTACTTTCACTATCATGCTTCTCTTTATCTTCTCTATATAAGCATCATTTCATTACACTCTTGAGAGACCACCCCATATACCACTTCATTAGATCTTTTTCTCTCTATATTCTCTACAATACACTATCATCTCATCCACAAAATCTTCATCACCACCACCATCAATCCATAACATCTATTACCACCACCACCACTAAAGTCATCATCTTTCCCATCTACCCATTCTATTTCATATACATAAAGCTTCACCATTCCACCATTTCACAACTTGATCATTTCTACTTCTCATATTCCATCATCAATCTTTGAAGAAGAAGGAGAGGAGTCTAGCATCACTTGAGGAATCATCATGACCATAACAAAACCTCTATGAGTTCATCTACATCATCCTCAATTTGACCATCACTAGTCACTTCTCTATCCCTACTTTTTAGTTTGATGTTCATAAATATGTTGGAGCTTATTTATTTGATTATGAGTGAGTAGTTAGTTTGTTGGGGCTAAAGTTGAAAACCCTAGCCAATCTTGTTTGACTTTAATGTAAATATTATGGTTGATGCACTTTTCTTTAGCACCTTAACATGCTAGTTCAAGAATTGAATGTTTATGCTTAAACTTAATCAATTTGGGTATGAATATTTGCCATGACATGAGAAATAATTAAGGCTTGATTAACCTTGGTTGTTTGAAGCATGATAGCATATCATATGTGCATGTTAGGGTTGTGAACTACAATCACTTAGAGATAAGCTTGGTTGGTTTGCATAATTTCTTCATCTCCAAGCTTTATGCACTTAGGTATATGCATTAGATACCTAACCAGATTGAAATGCATGATTTAAGTAGTTAAGTACTACACCCGAGAGGGGTTGCTTGATATCATCAAAGGAGCATGTCCCTTGGCATACCCTAGAGGGATGCAAGGAGAGAAATTGGTTAATTAAAATGACATCATTCATTATAGAAGCATCATTGTTTGCAAGAAAGGTTAGAGGTGAAAACCTTAAGTCCTAACTCTCATCCATTTTATTATATCTAATATCTTAGGCTATTTTACATTTCAAGTATTCATTTAGCTATTTCCGAATCAAATCATCTCTAAAACTAAAATCAAAACACTACCCCATCTTGCATATAATCACCATGAACTTTGGTTCATTTGTGAGCCCTTGTTTGTAATTTGTACATTTGCATATTCATCTAGCATCCTTTAGGTTTTCCTTAGCTAGAGTGGGTTTTCCAATCCCTTGGGTACGATATCCCCCACTCATAATCCCTACACTATAACTTGGCCCTTATACTTGAGGGTGACTATTTGTCTAACAATTTTCACCACTATAAAGCGGTTTCGACAATAGGAGTCCAACTCTTATTCTCAAAAGACTCCCACTACAATCATTGATGAAACTTCCTTTAATTGGATAGTACGTTCCTATTATCAACAATACACTCTGCTAGTCTTGGAAGGAGGAGAACCAGTAATTCTACGAACCCTAATCCAAGAGGAGGACATGATTGAACTTCTTCAAACTTAAGTAGTTCTTGGCATGTTTTTAAAGATTGTAAAGCTCTGGAGTGCTTTTATCATGCTAGTGGGGTTGGTCTTAGCCCAAGGTCTCAGCCACGAACGTTGGTACAACGGTGGGTTAGGGATGTAGTGGACCTATTGCCTAGGGCTAAGCTTGATTTTTTCTTGATTTGCTTGTGGGTAATATGGTCTGAACGTAATTGGATTGTATGGAGTGGGGGTTGCTTTAATCCCTTATGCATGGCTACGTGGGAGGTCCATCATCTGGAGGAGTTCCAGAAGCTGCATCCTATAGTCACGAAGGGAAGTAGGAGACCTAAGGTGAGATGGTTGTGTCCACCTAGTGGGCGGTTTAAGATCAACATGGATGGTGCCTTTAAGATGAGTACTAAGCAGAATGGTTTGGGAGTGGTGGTTAGAGATAATGTTGGGGTTTGTGGTGCAGCAATGGCACGTCATCTCCCTATTGCTACTTCAACTTTACAAGTTGAGGCTAAGTCTGTTCAAGCTGGGTTACTACCAGCTATACATGACGGATGGTCGGAAGTTGAGTTGGTTAGTTACGGCACTTGCCAATCCTAATGCAAACTATTCGGAGATTGGTCGAATTGTTGATGATTGTAAGGAATACATGAGTGCTTATAATTTCATTATAGTTCGATATGTATACCGTGAAGCAAATATTGTTGCTCACCATTTAGCACACTTTGCTAGTTATTCTTGTTATGATGATGCTTGGAATATTGGAGACTTATTGAGGATGTTTGTAATAATAATCAGGGTTTAGGCAATATATCCCCTTCTCAGTATACTCCTATAAATAATATCTAATGGGGCTCTACTCCTCCTCATTTCAAAACAAAGTAGTTCTCAGCATTAACAATTTCGAAATATTATTGATCATTGACCTAGTAGAATATCATGAACATGAATCCATCAATCATGAGTTTACATGTTGATATGTCAAATTTAGGCACAAATTAATATATTCGGGTAGGCTCAATTAGGGCTTTGGGGTTGGATTTGGGTGTGTGTTTGAGTTTGGCTGGTCTTGGACTGATCCATTAGACTTGGATTTGGGATCCTGGTGATTTCAATTCTAAATCTGGGATTCATAGATCTTTGGATATATGCTTCAGCCTACAAAGAGTATTTCGTGGACCAAGGTCCACCTGCACCAAGCTATAGTTGCGCGCCTGACAGACACGCGTGGTTAGTTGACCGCGGCTGGTTATGCAGAAATTTGGATGGGTATAGTTGAGATACACATGGGAGGCACGTGATTGTAATACAAACCTAGAGCCTATCTCAGTTCGATAGATCGATCCCTCTCTCTCATCGTTCTCCTTGTCTCTCCACCCCCTAATCAGATCAGGTGATTGAGGTTGCGAGTTTCGCAACGATCGGAGGCACCCAATCGATATCCTTCTCATTCTTATCATCATCTCGCTCATCGTTATCCTTGTCCCCCCAATTTCATTCGCCTCCCCGATTCAGAAATTAGCTGGTTTGATACATTGGGGTTTTGAATCAGTCATTCGATTGGCGGCGGCGTCGTATTGGGTTTGGGTAAGCTGCTTGACTTTACTCTCTCAATTACTAGGTGTTCATATATGTTGGGGTTTCCAAGTAGTTTTGTGATTCATCAAGCAGAATAGATTTTTGTAATTGCTGAATATGTTTTGTGGTTCATCAATGATTTTTGATTCATCAACCAGAATAGATGAGCTTGAGCAGTGGTTCTGTAAATGCTGACTGGGTTTTGCAATTCTCTCTGAAACTTCCGACTTCTTCAGGATCGGATTTTGATTGTTTATGTTCTCGGGTTTGATTTTGGATTGCTTATTCAATTTGTTGCTCTATTTGTTTGTTTGGTGCGACAATGTGCGATATTTACTGCTATCCACTGCCAAGGTTACTGGCTTTGTGGAAACAATTGTAGGTGTGAAATTTTCACTTGCCAAATTCCTCAGGAACTAAGTGGAATGTTGAATTTCAGTTTACGATAATGGAATTTGTTCTACTGTGGCCGAGGGTCATGATGTGGTGCATGTTAGTTATTTGTGAAAAGTTGAGGGTCAGTAAAAACTGAGACTTAAGTGTTTTGGGGTTTTATTTTGGTCAGGGTCTGTAAAGTCAACCTTACTCTTGCATGCACTGACATATAAAACACCAGTTTAGTTTCCCAGTCAAATTATGTGTGATATGTCAGAAAGGCGGCCTGGGTCTGTTTGAGACCTATATATATATATATATATATATATATATATATATTAAGTTTTTAATTTCAGAGGAAGTAGGAAAATAATGGGCCAAAGCAACCACTAAACCACTATATCTTATCTTATGAATTTGAGAATACTTTTTCTGAGGGGTTACGTGGATGCATTGAGGTCCTGTTCCCTCATAATGGAAACTGCTTTTGTCTTGCATGAGGGGTGAGAGTTAACCGCACTCTTTTCTTTTGCATTTAGTGTCATACATACTACTGTGCAAAATGCCTTTACACTAATGATTCATCCATCAAGAGATGATAATTCCTAAGCTTTTTCAATTTACTGCCTTTTGAACAGCTATGATTTTTATGGAATGTAGGATGTAATTGATTGCCGCATGATGGAACTGCGGAACTTTGTTCATTGAATTTGCCCATTTTCTCTTTTGAGATGTTAGTTGAGGTTGTTGTTATGTTAACAGTAATTGGGGTTACAAATATTGTCATGATAATATTGAACGGTTTGTTGTTCATCTACAACTGCTGAGTTTTGCTTTGTATAGCCATAACATGTAATGCCTGACTGTGCTCCTATCCTTTGGTATTTCAAATATGACTCATAGACCTGATTAGTAATGTTTATTTACCTCTGTTAGTTTATCCCTTTGTATCATTCAGCGTATAATAGATTTAAGATACAGTAACACATGTGGTTAATAGTTTATCTTTCGATGAGCTTTAATTGGAAATAGTTGGTTTAAATTACCAAAAACACAAATAAAAAAGGAAATTGTCTCAAGCAATTTGTATTCCTTTTGAATAAGAAGGAGAAGCGAAAAAGATAAGCTCCAATTTATGGAATACGATTTATCCTCCCTTCATGTTCTTTACCAGCATACATATACATACATATACGTATATATATATATATATATATTTGTTTTTTTTTTTAATTTTGATTGATTAATGTTTACGTTTTCACTTTCTGATGGTGGATGTTGGTGATTGTCTTCCCCAATTCTCATTGTCATTTTTTTTTTGTTTTGCTGCAGTTTTAGGAACTAGAGGGTTACTTTATCTGCTTTCAATGTACTGGCAACAGTGGCCCAATTTTAACATTAGTTGATGGTTTACGTATAGTGTCAGTCTCTTCCTATTGTGAAGATCAAGCAAGTCCATAGAACTGGGTCCAGCTCACAAAAACAAGGTTCAAATTCCTTTATTCAATCCAATGTGTAGGATGGGTTCGAATAGTTATTACTTTATATAAGTGTGTTCAGTGCAAAACAAAGTCAAATTTAGGCTTATTGGGACATTGTATTGGTATGGCAGGTTATGGAGGTTGTAAAGATGTTGGAGATTGAGGTTCGAATAGGATAGATTTTGCCTAAATTGTTTCAGGTGATTGGCGATAACTTTTACTTGGTCAAATTATGCCACCAGAGTTTTTGTTGTATCAAATGTCTTAGAATTCTTGAGCAGTTATGAATTTCTTGAGGAGTTATTCCGTTATTGATTTCTACATTAGGTTTCATAAAACTCTTGAACTTTTATGAATACAGTGGCTTAATCTGATTCCAAAATAATGCAAATGGTTATAGTCTCCTATCTTATACCTGTATTTTCCAACAGTCGTGTTGGCTGCCACTCAGTTAATAAAACCTAACATTTGATTAACATTCAGTTTGTTTCTCTTCTTCTAAAATGATCGAGGAAAAAAAAACCACTTCAAAATATTTGAGTACCAAATAATCATTGTTGAATCAATCTTTCTCCTGTAAATTTCCTTTGTTTTTAGAGCAACTTAGACTAATCTGACCATACCTCAAATTGATAGCTCCAGCTCACACAGCTTATAGTTACTCATTCTAATATAAACTGGACTTCAGTATGAGCCTCTTAGTTTCAGAATTCTCGAACACAGATTTAAAATTCGGAAATACGACTTTGTTAAGTTTAGGCTAGATCAAATAGGGTGATTCTTCTGTTTCTTATTAGAATGCATTACCATTTTCTTTTACAAACATAGATACTTTGTGTTAATGCTAAACTGGTTATATTCACCACCAAATGGTCAATTGGTTTGTTATTTAACATTACTTATGTTTATACTAGGCTGGTTTAAATATGGTTGTAATTCTGCGTCAGGTCTGCTCAGTTGAAAATTATGATAATACCTTATACCAAATTATTTATCTTTACTTGATTATTTGACAAGATTGAACTCACATTTTTCTATTAGTTACATTAATCAAAATTTATTTACATTCCAAGATCTTTTCATCCCTTGTTTGAAAATCTGCATAGATATGTAACAAAGATGTTTGTATAATGCATCATCGCTCATGGCATATTACTAATTATAATAATGGTTTGTATGAAATCCCTTTCTAAATTCAGTTGAATTGATTATGATGTAGTCAAATCAGGTTGAAAGATTGAGCTTTTGTGTTCGGCACATTTATCATTGATGCCACTTAATGTGTAAATATCTGTTTGCAGGTGACTGTTTTGAGAAGTGAAGCTTGATTTCCTGCTGTGACTAATCGTTAAGAACCGCTCTGATTATTTTGACCCTGCAGTACTCAGATAAAACTGACTAATTGTCCAACTGTGTGTGTGAGTTAATTTCTCGTCAGTTTCATTCTACAAAGCAGGAACCCTTCTCTCAATTTCTTAAATTTTGCTCCTACCGTCACTTAGTTTCTGATTGATTTTTTCTTATATTGCTTTTGTAGGAAACAAAGCTGCACAGGAAAGGCTCAAAGCCAACGTGGGTTAAGCTCTAGATAAAGTATGTGTGGGTGAAGTCTCTCCTTTTGTTAGATTGAAACGTGCTATTTTTTGTTTTTATTTTCATTGATAGGAATTATCTGCAAATGATTTATAATCAGTTCAGTGAAAATGATTAGACATTGATTAAATGGAAAATTATGATACATTGATGATAGTTGAGTTATTAGCTGTACTGGGAGTATGTCTCCTTATTCATTGTGGATGGTCTTTGTAGTTATGAAGTTTGAAATGTGACCGAGTAACTAGATTTTTGAACATGTAAAACAATATCTAATATAGAATCTAAATTCAGCAACCTTAATCGAATGATATTGATCATATTTCTGCAACATCGCGTGGGTACACTAACTAGTTAAGCCTATTCCACATAGAGGCATGCACTATTTGAAGTAGATAAACCCAAATCATCCCCCCCCCCCCCCCCAAAAAAAAAAAAACACCACAAAAAAAGAAGAAATTCATCATTTGTATGAGATCAGATAGTACGTTATTGTTAATTGTTGAAATGAGACAAACATATCGGCTGTTTAGCTTCAAATGTATTATAAGATGGAATTTACCTTAAATTTGGCAGCCGGTAAAAATAGGGAAAATAGAAACATGTGGTCAGTGTTGCGTCAATGGCTTCATGCGTTGTTGTTAATATTGTATGTGTTTTACACAATGCATGGTAATGTTGCATTTTAGAAACAAATCTTGAATAAGTACTTTTCTGTATTATTTGTTTTCTAATACAGTTGGTTTTGTGGTGAGTAGTTTAGCTTTGCGATACCCTGCATCCATTAAATTGTTTACAGTATCAAACTCTAATGTCTCAGTTTCTTCCAATGTCATCCATGTTTTTTAACTGAATAGCTTCACTATTTGTAGCGACATTGTAGTATGAAGAAATTAAAAACAACATAATCAAAGCGTAACACTTTATAATCAGACACTAAATTTTAAACAACTTAACAGCATGCAGCCTCCATCGTGTCTTTTGGATTGCTTGGGAGGTTATGGATGCAAGATGAACATAATGAAAGCATGTTTTGTTTACTTGGGTGGTTGTGAGTTTTGTTATCTTGGGTCCTAAATCAATGTGAAAATAAGAAAACCGATATCCTTGGTGCATTCTTTGATTACATTTGTAATAGCATTATGGTTCTTTTTGAGTCTCCCCCGCATTTGAATAATTATTTTATCTCATGTGTTATTGTTCTTGGTCTTTGTCCAGAAAAATTGGGTTTTATTTGTTTTCTTCAAATTATTATGTTTATTAAATTGAAAATATGAATTTGTTAGTGCTTTTGTGCCATGGTTTTCGTGATCACTCGGGCAGGAAATCCAGTTTGATTAAGGTTAGTGAATTTCTTTAATTGTTCAAACATTTGAAAATGATCGATTTCTGAACATTTGCATGTTTGGGTTTGATGTATTTATTTTGAAATTTCAATTTTATGGGGATGTTTTGCAGTAGATGGTGCAAGTTTGCTAGATGTGGCTCAGGTTTTGAATTATTTAAGTCTCACATTATAAGAAGGCTATTTTTTCATTGTTCTCTGCATAAGGTTCATTAAAAAAGTTTTGAAACGAATGCATATTTCAATTTGACATCCAAAATGTCAGTATTACTGTCTTTTTGAGTTTTGAGTCCTGGATTTGAGTTGATGGATGAAGCTTCCTCTGAGTTGTAGGATTACATGAATGATATGTTTGAAACAAATGGAGATCAACCATATATGTTGCCTCTGAGAGTGGGACATTGTATTCTGTTTGTGTAGTCTGGTGGATGTATATTTTTGAAATGCATCAAGATGCACATCCTATTAGAATTCCGGTTTTTGTAATATGTATAATTTTCATAACATCTTTAGTTAACATTTTGATAAGTAATGATTGTTACGCAACTTATGGTTGTTACTTGATGGTGTTCAAATTCAAATTTCAGTAAGCAAAATGCATTGTAGTGGTAAATTTGGTAAAATAATCCCCTTTTCATCGAATCAATTAAATATAAAATCCGATTTAGAATAAAGTTAAAACTTTTATGAGAATATCATTGCCATATGAAAAAGCACGATGGTAATTTTGTGGTGAACGTAATCATTCATTTTCTTTAACCCTTACTTTAGTATACTTACATTTAGGAGGCCTATCTCGTTCCTTTTTGTATGATCGTAGACTCGTTTTAGTTCCTCTTACATTGCAAACCCTCGTTTCCAAATGTAATCAAGGTTTGGGCTCATGGTGGCAGATGTTGTTAGATGTTTTTTACAGCGTTCAGGGTCCTAAAAAACATAAACACTGAGACTTGTGTTTTAGGGTTTGATTTTGGTCTGTTAACTTGGTAAGGGAAAGGGGGAATTGTGACACCAATTTACTGTAGTTTAAGGATGGCTATGTTTTTGAAGGTGTTCGAATAGTACTTTGTGATTGCATTCAGTTTAGTTGACCTAAATAAAGTTGAATATCCAATGATTTGCTTCTTTCTACATGTATTTATAAATATGCAACTGCTGAACATACCGTTTTATGCCGTATGAGTATTATGTCTGAATATGCAACTGCCGAACAGACCGTCTGAACTTCTATATGATATGGAACTTTCCGTCACTGTAAGGTGGCTCAATAGGCAATTGCCGAATATATTATCTGAACTTCCATATCTTTATGCTGAATGGAAAAGATGTCATATCACTTTGTAGTGTTATTTGTGTGCTTAAGCTGAAGCAAGTTCATTAATAATATATAAAGATGTGATTTGAATTTGACATAATGAAGAAGACAATACTCAATCCCAACCACTAAATCTCCAAGTTGGCCAATCAACTTAGTTTGCCCGATTGTTGGAAATAATCTACGTCCACATGTGATAAAGGCAATGGTTCGATTAATTTATTTAGAGTTGCAATTAAACTGTTATTAGATCTTTGAACATAGGCAAGTACACTATCCCGTCAGTCATGTAATACCCCCATTATGTAATGTTGCGAGATTGTCTACCATTTATCTATTGGATCATCGAGTGGGTTGATTACAGGGACTGATTTATAACATGCAGGTGATGTGGACAAATATGAATGGAAAAAAAGTGTACGAGAAGGAAGGTAATAAGGTGGATACTGCAAGGAAGTTGAAAACTGAACGAGTTGTGGGATATCGTAATTGTGTGTATGCATTTTCATACTATATTATTAATGCTATTGCAAGTTGATTTGGTGCTTTTTAATCCAAATCAGTACACATGTGACTATATTGTAATTGTGATATATGTTGTGATCTAAACATAGGAAAACCGTGGTGAAGGAGCAGAGGCCAAAACGGAGAAGATTGAAGGTACATGAATTATCAGAGGATAGTAAGAAGTACTTTTGACCCTAATTTTTGTTTGTACAATTGATTTGCAGCCCATCTTCACAGCTAGTAATGAAATGAATTCATTTACAGGAGACTGATGCATTCAATCTGAAAAGCAGTTTCAAAGACAATGAGGAAGGTCACTTGGATGTTTGTAAGATGGAGGAGAAGGGATTAGAAGAGGATGCGCATCCAATTCCCAAGTTAAATAGTTGAGAGTGTATAAGAGAAGAAGTTGAAGAATTGATGTCCCATATGGAGAGAGTACAGTCGACTGTTTCATGTATTGTATCCAATATAGGAGCTATTGGAAGACAATTATTTGATGCAGAACGTTCAATGGTGAATAACAAAAGCAATGGCATCGAAGTAATTGTTACAGAGGTACTCAGAGTGATTGGTTCAAATGGAAGCAAAGGATGTAAGGGCTACCAAAAAGCGCAAGCACCCAATGATGATTTCGGGAATGAAACATTCCATGACAATGGGAAAAAGAAGGTAAACGAGACCAATGCATGTTGGCAACAACTTTCATAAACACACTGCTGTTAAATTTATGTCTTCTTTAGTTAGATGATATAAATTTTTAAAATAATAGCATCCTTAATTTTGGGGTAAACGGATTAGCTGAATATATGAAACTTGGGTACATGCTCATAATCTGATTTGTGACAGGTACATGCAACAGTAGAAATTGGTATTTGCAGAAAGGAGAAGACGAGACATGAACAGAAAGTGCAAACTTTTTCATGGGTTGAAAAAGTTTCAAGAAAGGAATCTAATATGTTGGCTTATTTGTTCAGAACTAGTGGAATTGGTGAAGAGAAATGGAGGTAAATATCGTTAGGCTGAGTAACTTAACATGTAAAACAAAGTTGTAAGCGTTTGACCATATAACCATGATCATATTTTTTAAGGAATCATAGGCGGTAAATTTTTTAATAACGTGTGGATTTGTTTAAATTTAATTTTCTTAATAATGACCGCAGATGATGGTACATATACTATATTGTCTGTCCAAAAATGTTGTATTAGTTATGAAGGGGTTACATAAATTTTTGCAATATTTATACTGATCATCATCGCCGTTAAAAAACCCTCAAAGCCTTTGCATTATGTTTGATCATCTATTACTATTATGTTTGTCATATTCAACTCTGGTCTTTGGTTTTGTTGAAATGAAGTCTGGCATCTAACATTTTGTGCCAACACAGGGATGATGTTGCCAAGTTTGGTGATTTCATGCTCACTTCGGGAAATACAGTGTCTAACACCAAATGTTCGACTCCTGTCCAGTGTATGAATAATTTAATTGTTTATCATTTGATTCACTCATGTTGAAAAATACAGCATCTGAATGAGACTGCTGAATTTATGACCCATGACTAGGTCATTAATATATGGGCAGCATACCTGAATGAAAATGAGTTAGAGAACTGGTTTCTCCCCACATCCTTTGCGGTATGTAACGTTTATATTTGTTAACTGGCAAATCTCTAATGTTACCAATGTCTTATATTGTATGGATTTTGGATGTTCACTTTCATGGTACAGCTGACAACAAATCGTCATTATGTCGAGCTTGATGGTTTTAACAATTCGAACCTGTCGGCTGTGGCGGTTTTATAAGCGACTTCATAAATGCTCAAAGATATGAGTTGTGTCAAATTGTGTGTTTTATTATAGTATGCTAAGCCTACTTCGTTGTACCTCAATTGTGTAGATATTTATACCTATTGTGGTGGACATTGGTTTCTTTTGGTGATGAACCTTGTCCAGTGATGTGGTACATTGTGGGATAGCTTGCCGTGTGTTGGAGGTTGTCAAAGGCGATTGAAGCTAGCAACAAATAGTGTAAGTTATATCGGTTATATGTAAATAAGTAGATAAATTTTCTGGTATACACAATTGTTGTATCCAAAAATTTGTAATGCATGTTTTGGTTCCAAGCAGATTACTTTGTTGCAGCGTTTTTTTGAGAACGACATGACAAGATCAAGTGATGTACAATACTATTTTCCGTCGTTTGAGTTGGGGGTTGGTCCTAGTAACCCCACCCATGGGAATACTAAAGAAAGTGGCATATATGTCATACGTCATATGCAGCACCCAATGACGAATTGGTTTGAAGAAGTAGGGAGTTGATAAAATTCTTACTTTTGTAGCTTTATTGTTCTGCTATTCTGGGTGAGTATTAATATAATATGGAAAATGCAACGTTTGTTGAACCTTTATTATTAAAATTGATAGTTTGTTGCTGAGGATCATAGGAAACGTCTGTGCATTGAAACTGTGAAGCACCCCAGAAATGAAGTCATTAAGAAAGTTAAAGCCGCAGCTGAATTGTTCAGCAGTCAAACAGAACCAGGTTATGTTTCTAACAATCCCCCCCCCATTTAGATGAAAGTATCCGCGATGGGCCCGTTATGATTGTATTAGACCAGATTGGGAAGGAAAGGAAGCCCCCCATCCCCATAGGCCGAAAGTTTCGAAGTCATCGAAAAAGGAGAGATCTGCTTGAAAACTCACTCCCGATCATTTTCTGATGTACTCATATCAAATAACTATTTCGTATTTATGGACTTGAGCTTGTTTTATGAGTCCCACAACAATATCTGTCACGCCTCGAATTTTTGAACAAAAATCCAAAATCCGAAACATGAAATTACTACAAACTCAAAATAATCATCCTGAAAATTACTTTTCTTAACATCCTCACCACACGAAATAAAATCAAAACCAAATTTAGTCTCGGTTAATTATTACAACTCAAATCCAAAATGAACTGTAAAGCTCTAAATGAGCATACACCCCTCACAATTAAATGAAATAACAAAAACTGCTATAACACCTAAGCAGCTCGGTCACCACCTGATTATCCTGACCTGCAGGAATATCCGCTACACCATTTGAATAGTGTATCGGGATTGCAACAACACAAAACCCGGTAAGCTTATGAAAGCTCGTATGAGTAAAAGGAAAGAACTATTATTTAATTTAATTCATAATTATTCCCACACACAACAACACCTAAAAATTTCCACATCCGCAAGTACTAACAATCTCAATCAAACACCAATTCAATATATCAAGACAAACCCAAACTCACATCTTTCTTCACAACCCTCAACATCGTATTTATAAAAATACGGTACTTGACAGACTAGAGCTCTAACTGAATCGTAGCCCGTCACCTAGCCTAGGTTATGGCATCCGACATATTTATCATTATCGTATTTCATCAATATGTATACCTATATACATATTTAGAACGTTCGATAATTCCACATACTCAACCAATCGTATCCCATCATCCACCCAGGATTAGAGCGTCCGATTACCCCACACCGGTCACTACGTCGACCCTAAACCCATAAATGAGCACAACATATAATATCACATACTGAAATCAACCAAACCAAGATACACCATATTATTATGGAATTACACAATTGAAATATAATCAATTCAACAATTCAACTCAATCATATCATCACTCAACAATCCACTCATCAATATATATTTTCCACGTAAATATATATATATATATATATATATATATATATACGTAATCATCCACTCAGGAATGACCACTAATACCATCTATAGTTCACACAAGAAAATCATGAAATTCATTTGTATAATTAAAAATTCATTTTACTTACCTATGGACCGTGGTGATTCAAGTCCATGAAATTTTAAAACAAATATTTAATCCCCAAATATTTTTCACACAATTACCAAAAATAAATAAATTTTAAACGCTCGGTTCGTAATATGAACCACGTGAGTTTTACTCACCTCGAAATTCCCGCTGCGTCTTCAATACAAATATAATTAACGCCGAAATAGCCCACTCAAATAAAATCCGTCAATCACCTAATCAAATATGATTCGAATTTAGCCAATAATTTCAACACATAATTTAACTACCATTTAACGGCCGGATTCTAATTTACATTAAAATCCGACGAGCTGATTCTCACGAATCGCTCCACTAATTACCGTTTTGCACATATACGAAGATCCAACGGTTGGATCTTCGCCCATGACCACACAAAGCCTCTGGGACAGTCATATGATCATCATATCAAATTTACAAGTTCATCCGACGGTCCTAATTTCACAGATCAAAAATCTAACGATCGAAATTGATCGAAATCACAAAATTCATCACTAATTCATACGATATCCAAAAAATGCGTATAATACGCCGAAATGATCGTATTGAAACATAGAATCATAAAATGGACAGAAACTAATTTTTAGACCTCTGGAGGTGGCCAGAAAGGGCCGCCGGAGTTAGGGACAGAGCCGCCACCGACCACCACCAATGGTGTCGGGGCCTAGCTTGTCCCCTTTGTTTCATCATTCTGAGCAACTTTCATAACTAGCACAAGACTAAAAAAATGACGGGAAGGGATCGAAAAGTACCAATTACAGTCGGCGGCCGAAAAATTTCCAGAAACCGGCGAGCTTGAAAACCGACGTGAAAACTGCAACCTCAAGCCTCGATCCCTTCTAGAAACTTGTTCAGAACTTCCTTGCGAACTCAACAAGCCAAGAATCACAAGAAACGATTGTGTATAGCTCGAGATATTTGGATCGAAAGTTGGTTGTTTCGATCCGTACGGGGTCGAGCTCCGACGAACGTGAAAACGTTCAACCCAGTTCCGGTCCTTCTTGGTGATTGTAGAGGAAGTTGAGGCGAGCTCAATGAGCCAAGAATCAAGTGAAATGGTGGTCAGTAGCTCGAGATATCGAGATCGAACCGAAAATGAACCTTTTCGGTTCGGGCAGTGCCGCCTCCGCTGTCGGCCGTGTCGCGGCGCAAGGCTGCCTCTAACAGCTGCACAAGGTCAAGGCGGAGCTCATGGAAGTAGTTGCAGCTCGAGTGGTGGCTGGAGGAGGAGATGGGAGCTTGCCCTGTTTTTGCTTGTGTTTCGGCCGAGAGGAAGGAGACGACGCGAGAAAGAGAGAGAGAGAGAGAGAGAGAGAGAGAGAGAGAGAGAGAGAGAGAGAGAGAGAGAGAGAGAGAGAGAGAGAGAGAGAGAGAGAGAGAGAGAGAGAGAGAGAGAGAGAAAGAGAGAGAGAGAGAGAGAGAGAGAGAGAGAAAGCCACAGTGCTTTCCAAAAACAGAAATGGAGGCCAGACCAAAAAGAAAATTTCCCAAAAAAATTCTAGGGTTTTTTTCTATATATACTCGTTTCGGAAAATCTTCTAAATTCAATAACTAATTCAGAAAAAATCCGATCTTCGTGTTCGGCATGTGTACGGACTCGGATCGACGAGCTCTACAACTTTCATGAAGGAAGTTTCTCCAAATTTTGTACGTAGAAAAAGTCGATCTCTCAAACCGAGCATTTCGAGCTTTTTGTTAAAAATAATCGTTTCGAAACTTCGATAATTCTAAAAGTGAATTATTATCGAATAATATTCGTGAAATCGCATAATAGTCGTTCAACACAATTACTCGAATGTAAAATGAAAATTACGGGTATTACAATTAACCCCCCCACTTAAAGGAATTTCGTCCCGAAATTCAAGTACCTAATTCCCCAAAAAGTTGTGGATACCTAGCTCTCATGTCAGATTCTAACTCCCATGATGCATCACCCTCGTCATGATGACTCCATAACACCTTCACGAGGTCAACCTCTTTCCTACGAAGTTTCTTCGTAGACCTATCCAAGATACGAACAGGTTCAACTACAAATGTCACATCTGTGTTCACTTCGATCGCACCGTGATCAATCACGTGCTACTCGTCTCGAACATACTTCCTGAGCATAGACACATGGAAGACATTTTGCACACCCGACATGCTAACAGGTAAAGCAAGACGATATGCCAAGTTACCAACCCTTTCCAGAATCTCAAAGGGTCCAACATACCTCGGTGCGAGTTTCCCTTTCTTGCCAAATCTCACCACACCTTTCATAGGTGAGACCTTCAAGAACACATGATCGCTTGTCTCAAACTCCAAAGGTCTTCTCTTCAAGTCAGCATAACTCTTCTGTCTACTCTGAGCGGTTCGGATTCTGTCCCGAATAGTAGTGACCTTCTCTGTAGTCTCCTATACAATCTCAGGACCGATGAGCCATTTATCCCCTGCTTCCGCCCAACAGATAGGAGTTCTACATGGCCTATCATAAAGAGCCTCATATGGAGCCATACCGATACTAGAGTGATAGCTGTTGTTGTAGGAAAACTCTACCAAAGGCAGATGATCCGCCCAACTACCCTTAAAATCCAGAACACAAGCTCTGAGCATGTCCTCCATCACCTGATTCACTCTCTCGGTCTGTCCATCTGTTTATGGGTGAAATGCAGTGCTCATAGCAAGAGACGTACCAAATGCCTTATAGAACCTACGCCAGAATTCTGAAGTGAAACGATCATCACGATTAGAGACAATAGTCACAGGCACTCCATGAAACCTCACTATCTCGTTCACGTACAACTTACACAACGCATCCCCTGAGTACGTTTTTGCCACCGGAAGGAAGTGTGCTGATTTAGTCAACCAGTCAACAATCACCCAAATCGAGTCATAACTTTGCCTGGACCTAGGCAATCCAGTCACAAAGTCCATAGAGATATCTCCCCATTTCCAAACAGGAATCGATAAGGGGTTCAGCATTCCTGCTGGTCTCTGATGTTCTGCCTTCACCTGTTGACAGGTAAGACACTTCGACACATGTTCTGCCACATCCTTCTTCATACCATACCACCAAAACTGCTTTCGTAGATCCATATACATTTTAGTACCTCCTGGATGTATAGTATATCGAGACCTATGTGCTTCCTGCATGATCTCCTCTCTGAGGTTATCAACACTCGGTACATACAATCTCCCTCGAAATCTCAACCCTCTATCAGCCCCAATCATCCACTCGGAATGACCCTCCACATCCGGGTCAACAGTCATCTCAGCAATCCTCGCCTGAGCAAACTCATCAAGTGTCTAACCCTGAATGATCCTGGAGATCAAGGTGGGCTGTAAGGTGATACTACAGAGAAAGATTCCCTGTCCTGCTCCTGCGGCATAAGGTCAAACTCAGATGCAGCTTCTAACATGCGCCACTCTCGCACCATAATTGATGCCATGATTACCCGAGGTTTCCTACTCAAAGCATCTGCCACCACATTCGCCTTTCCGGGATGATACTCTAAGGTGAAATCATAGTCCTTAATGAGCTCCATCCATCTTCTCTGCCTCATGTTCAATTCCTTCTGGGAGAATAGATACTTCAAACTCTTGTGATCAGAAAAGAGTTCAAATTTCTCACCATAAAGATAGTGCCTCCAAATCTTCAAGGCAAACACCACTGCTGCTAGCTCTAGATCATTAGTGGGGTAATTCCGCTCATGTACCTTCAACTGTCTAGAACCATAAGCAACGACACTACCATTCTGCATCAACACACACCCCAAACTCTGATGAGATACATCGCTGTAAATGACTAATCCACCACCATTAGTAGGAATAGTCAACACCAGAGCTGTAGTCAATCTAGTCTTCAGCTCATTGAAAACCTTCTCACACTCATCCGACCATACGAACTGAGTGTCTTTCCTGGTCAATTTGGTCAAAGCCGAAGCAATACCAGAAAACCCTTCAATGAAGCGCCTGTAATACCCGGCCAGTCCAAGGAAGCTACGGATTTCTGTAACCGTAGTAGGGCGACTCCAACTCATCACTGCTTCAACCTTCGAAGGATCCACAGAAACTCCATCCTTCGAGACCACATGTCCAAGGAACTTGACCTCACTCTGCCAGAAATCGCACTTCTCGAACTTGGCAAATAGTTTCTGCTCTCTCAACGCCTGTAGTACGATTCGTAGATGCTCCTCATGCTCACCTGACGACCTTGAATAAATCAAGATGTCGTCAACGAACACTACCACAAACTGATCCAAGTAAGGACTAAACGTACGGTTCATCAAGCCCCCTACAGGTGCATTCGTGAGACCAAAAGGCATGACAAGAAACTCAAAATGTCCATACCTTGTCCTGAACGCCGTCTTTGGAATATCTTCCTCCTTCACCCTCAACTGGTGATATCCAGACCTCAAGTCAATCTTCGAGAACACAGTAGCTTCTCTAAGCTGATCGAACAAGTCATCAATCCTAGGTAAAGGGTACCTATTCTTGATGGTCACCTTGTTCAACTGTAGATAATCCACGCATAACCGAAGTGAACTATCCTTCTTCTTCACGAACAACACCCCAATGAGACACACTTGCCTGAATGAACCCTTGTGCAAGTAAGCCCTCAATCTGAACCTTCAACTCCTGAAGTTCAGCTGGAGCCATTCGATAGGGTGCTTTCGACACAGGTGAAGTACCTGGTATCACATCAATGGAGAAGTCCATTACCCTTTTCGGAGGTAACCCAGGGATCTCCTGAAACACGTCTACATACTCTGAAACTACAGGAATCCCTGTAATCTTTTAAGTACTACTCCCTGATTCAATATGGGCCAAAATCCCTGTCCTCATGGCGATGTCAGACTTCAAACAACGGTAATGAAACACCAGTTGTCCCGGAATATGGAAAGACACAATCATCCTAAAGCAATCAATAACAGCATGGTTCGGGCTCAACCAATCCATACCCAGAATCACATCATACGTGTGATCCGGAATCACAATCAAAGACGCAGAGAACTCTCTGCCACCAATCCCAATAGGGCAATCATCACAAAACATGCTAAGCTCAAGAGACACACCGAGAGGTGATGTAACACACAATGATCTAGTCAGAGACATAGCAATCAAACCCAAAACATCCACAACCGAACTAGATATGAAAGAGTGTGAGGCTCCCGTATCAAACAGTACTCTAGCAAGATAGTGATAAACAGATAAGGTACCTTCCACTCCCGTGCCTGCCTGACCGATGGTAAAGACTCTAGCATGTGCAGGTGGTAGCTGCTTCTGCTGGTTACCCTGCACTCTACCCTGATTTCGAGGACACTCCTTAGCCTGATGCCATGCCTGTCCACAGCTGTAGCATATCCTACCCCGTGGTTTCATGCACGCACGAGAGATGTGGCCCGGCTCGCCACAGTTAAAGCACTTCACCGGAGCTGCTGGTGCTATCTGCCTAATAGGCATAGCCTGAACAGGAGGAGCTACTGCTGCCCTAGCTGGAGCCTGATGCTGGAACTGAGTTCTCTGTCTCTTCCAGAACCCACCCCTGAAGTCTCTAGCTCTACTGCTTCCTGCTATGGCCTTTCCTTTGCCCTGGAAGTCTCTCTCAACAGACTCCTTCTCCCTACGAATCAGGTTCTGCTGCTCAATGATTTGTGCCTTAGCCAAGATCTCTCTCTTGGTCTTCAGCTCTAAGATGGCCACATCACGATCAATCGAAGGACTCAACCCTCTCTGAAACTTCTTGGCCAAGTCCTCATCCTCCATCTGCCTCACATACTTGTACAGTCTGGAGAACTCCACATCATACTCAATTACGGTCATCTTCTCCTGTACAAGTGCAAGGAACTCTCGTTCCAACCTCTCCTTCACTGCTGGTGGAAAGTACTTCTCCCTACATAGCCTCTCAAAGTCGTCCCATGTCAAGGTAGACACTTTAATGCTCCTCTGTGTGATGTTCCACCATACCCTAGCCTTATCCTTCAGCATGAAAGCGGCTAGCTTCCTCTTGTCGGTCTCAGTGCAATCAAGCAGATCGAAATAGGTCTACAAATCCTCTATCCAATTATCTGCCACTATATAATCAGTGCCTCCTCCAAACTTGGTTGCTCCCAAGCGAGTAATTTCCCTTGCTAGCATCAGCAAGCGAGCAAGACTATCAACCACGGCCACAAGAGGAATAGGCTGATCCTCATAAGGTGCATCTACCTCCGTCTCAGATGCTTCTTCGACCGGAGGGGCCCTACCCCTTCCTCGGCCTCTACCCCTACCACGAGGTCTACCTCTACCTCGACCTCTGGCTTCGTTTCCCTCATTCTCCATTACCTAATAAGCATGATATACTTGATTAATACACGCATAACACTTAAACAAAGCATAAGTCAAATGCAAGTCCATATTAACCAAGTACTAAGCATACATGACGATGCCTAAATTTCTTAAGACGTGTTAACGTTCCTAGCCAACCTAACGCTCTCGCATACCCAATGACATTGTCAATACCGAAGAGCACACGATGGGGATCCGCTACAGACTGGCCATCACTCGGTAAGTATTGACATATCACCAAATATGTACCTTACGCTCTGATACCACACTGTCACGCCCCGAATTTTTGAACAAAAATTCAAAATCCGAAACATGAAATTACTACAAACTCAAAATAATCATCCTGAAAATTTCTTTTCTTAACATCCTCACCACACGAAATAAAATCAAAACCAAATTTAGTCTCGGTTAATTATTACAACTCAAATCCAAAATGAACTGTAAAACTCTAAATGAGCATACACCCCTCACAACTAAATGAAATAACAAAAACTGCTGTAACACCTAAGCAGCTCGGTTACCACCCTGATTATCCTGACCTGCAGGAATATCCGCTACACCATTTGAATAGTATTGCAACAACACAAAACCCGGAAAGCTTATAAAAGCTAGTATGAGTAAAAGGAAAGAGCTATTATTTAATTTAATTCATAATTATTCCCACACACAACAACACCTAATAATTTCCACATCCGCAAGTACTAACAATCTCAATCAAACACCAATTCAATATATCAAGACAAACCCAAACTCACATCTTTCTTCACAACCCTCAACATCGTATTTATAAAAATACGGTACTTGACAGACTAGAGCTCTAACTTAATCGTAGCCCGTCACCTGGCCTAGGTTATGGCATCCGACATATTTATCATTATCGTATTTCATCAATATGTATACTTATGTATATATTTAGAACGTCCGATAATTCCACATACTCAACCAATCGTATCTCATCATCCACCCAGGATTAGAGCGTCCGATTACCCCACACCGGTCACTACGTCAACCCTAAACCCATAAATGAGCACAACATATAATATCACATACTGAAATCAACCCAACCAAGATACACCATATTATTATGGAATTACACAATTGAAATATAATCAATTCATCAATTCAACTCAATCATATCATCACTCAACAATCCACTCATCAATATATATTTTCCACGTAAATATATATATATATATATACGTAATCATTCACTCAGGAATGACCACTAATACCATCTATAGTTCACACAAGAAAATCATGAAATTCATTTGTATAATTAAAAATTCATTTTACTTACCTATGGACCGTGGTAATTCAAGTCCATGAAATTTTAAAACAAATATTTAATCCGCAAATATTTTTCGCACAATTACCAAAAATAAATAAATTTTAAACGCTCGGTTCGTAATATGAACCACGTGAGTTTTACTCACCTCGAAATTCCCGCTGCGTCTTCAATACAAATATAATTAACGCCGAAATAGCCCACTCAAATAAAATCCGTCAATCACCTAATCAAATGTGATTCGAATTTAGCCAATAATTTCAACACATAATTTAACTACCATTTAACGGCCGGATTCTAATTTACATTAAAATCCGACGAGCTGATTCTCACGAATCGCTCCCCTAATTACCGTTTTGCACATATACGAAGATCCAACGGTTGGATCTTCGCCCATGACCACACAAAGCCTCTGGGACAGTCATATGATCATCGTATCAAATTTACAAGTTCATCCGACGGTCCTAATTTCACAGATCAAAAATCTAACGATCGAAATTGATCGAAATCACAAAATTCATAACTAATACATACGATATCCAAAAAATGCGTATAATATGAATAGAATCATAAAATGGATAGAAACCAATTTTTATACCTCTGGAGGTGGCCGGAAAGGGCCTCCGGAGTTAGGGACAGAGCCGCCACCGACCACCACCAATGGTGTCGGGGCCGAGCTTGTCCCCTTTGTTTCATCATTCTGAGCAACTTTCATAACTAGCACAAGACTAAAAAAATGACGGGAAGGGATCGAAAAGTACCAATTACAGTCGGCCGTCGGAAAATTTCCAGAAACCGGCGAGCTTGAAAACCGACGTGAAAACTGCAACCTCAAGCCTCGATCCCTTCTGGAACCTTGTTCAGAACTTCCTTGCGAACTCAACAAGCCAAGAATCACAAGAAACGATCGTGTATAGCTCGAGATATTTGGATCGAAAGTTGGTTGTGTCGATCCGTACGGGGTCGAGCTCCGACGAACGTGAAAACGTTCGACCCAGTTCCGGTCCTTCTTGGTGCTTGTAGAGGAAGTTGAGGCGAGCTCAATGAGCCAAGAATCAAGTGAAATGGTGGTCTGTAGCTCGAGATATCGAGATCGAACCGAAAATGAACCTTTTCGGTTCGGGCCGTGCCGCCGCCGCTGCCGGCCGTGTCGCTGCGCAAGGTTGAGGCGAAGCTCCTGGAAGTGGTTGCAGCTCAAGTGGTGGCCGGAGGAGGAGATGAGAGCTTGCCCTGTTTTTGCTTGTGTTTCGGCCAAGAGGAAGGAGACGACGCGAGAGAGAGAGAGAGAGAGAGAGAGAGAGAGAGCTACAGTGCTTTCCAAAAACAGAAATGGAGGTCGGACCAAAAAGGAAATTTCCCAAAAAAATTCTAGGGTTTTTTTCTATATATACCCGTTTCAGAAAATCTTCTAAATTCAATAACTAATTCAGAAAAAATCTGATCTTCGTGTTCCGCATGTGTACGGACTCATATCGACGAGCTCTACAACTTTCATGAATGAAGTTTCTCCAAATTTTGTACGTAGAAAAAGTCGATCTCTCAAACCGAGCATTTCGAGCTTTTTGTTAAAAATAATCGTTTCGAAACTTCGATAATTCTAAAAGTGAATTATTATCGAATAATATTCGTGAAATCGCATTATAGTCGTTCAGCACAATTACTCGAATGTAAAATGAAAATTGCGGGTATTACAATATCATAGTACTTTAGATATCCAACTATATTCTATACATATGTATGCATTGAAGCAGAATTATTGGGTTTGTGGATACTGTTTATAACAATATACTTCGTTTGTATGAAGGAACTGTGTGCTAGTATAGCAATTATTCACTGTCATTTTTAGGTAAGTTTACACCATTACTTGACCTGTGATGTTTTACTGTGTTTTTCGGATAAATATTCAATAATAGTTGGCGCATGGATTTGTAGTTAAGATTTGGTGCTTTCATCGAGTCTGTCAAGTTCGGTTAAGTTTTTTAAATAAATTAGCTCATACTTGTCAATTGTTTCCCCTTCGTTTTTCATTAGATGTAGTGTGGTTGAAAGTGTTATTATTGTTAGGTTTCCTCATTATAAATTTATTTTCTGATGCACATGTAATTATTAACAATTAGTCCTACGCTATATGTTAAATTTAATTTAAACCGTTTAGTTATTGAATTTATTGAAAATCACTATAAACCCGTTAGATACTTGCATAAACTACGTCTAACGTATCGATGTTTATGAAATGTAATAAACTCGGAACCTAGTATTTTGGTATACCAAGTCTCTTGAAGCTTCCTTCTTCGAATTAAATTGGCTTGCTTCCGAATGGTGGTTGACTCATATATGTTTTATGACATCATGTCTTGTATATCTTGTATATTGATGAACTTCCAATAGGGCCGCGGAAAATATGTCCCTAAATGCTTGGTATATCATGCAAGGGCGTAGGGAGTATAGGGCCAAAAGGGTTAGCTGATCCTTCTCAAATTGTCATTGTTCGATTAGTTGAACTTTCTATATAGATAGATGTTATAATACTTTAATCATCTTCCTAATTAAGAAATTAAATGAATGCTTCTTCTGCTAATTAGCTTCATCTTTGACCTAATTAAATACATAATATAGTCTCTTTAATTTCCATTTTTACTATTTGATGCTTTTCTCTTTCAATTTCTAATAATGTAAAGAGAATCACAATTAATATTCTCCAATAAATCAATCTAATTCCCAAACAAATCAGTATCATTCATCATGTACGTAATTTATCAAGCTATAAGGTAACTATTATGTCTAGATTCCATTACTTGAGCAACTGTATTAGTAAACGACTTTTTTTCAATAGCTTGTTTATTTTTTGACCCTCCCAGATGAAATTTTTAGCTACGCCGCTGATATCATGTGTCATCAACCCATGACTACCAATTTAGATGCCTGCCAAAACCAAGCAACCACATCCATCCCTAACTACATTTATCTGTAACCGAAGTACTTGTTTTGTGGGGACACCAAATTCATATGCGATACTCTGTAAAATATTGGTTTTAATTTTACGTCAATTCGAGTTTAGAATACTGTACCATATGTGGATGTAAAAAATAACAACTAAAAAATAAAACACTATACCGTAACATATATTTGATAAAATATTCATTTAATTTAAATATTTCTTACAGTGATCAATCATCGCCGTTAATTCATTCGTTTAATTTCATTTTAACTAACAACCGTTAGATTCAAATAACACTTTCTAATCCCCAGCCATATGAGGTTCTCACCTATTCTTAAACCCATTGGACTAATCTTATCATTCGACCTAATGCTTCAATATATCTCAAACAATTGGGGGCCCTAATATCTATAAGACTGAAAGCCATATAAACCCGATTCAATACATTCCTTTCAAATTAATTATTAAATTTTTATTATAAATTTGTTTCTTTTGGATTAGACGATTACAGAGTTAGCATAGTCAACAGAACCCTAGTTTGCCGACCGTTTGTCACTTTGGCACTCATTTCCCAAACTTCTCCCAACTTTCTATTACGTTCGATACCTCAGGAGAGATCAATCCTAATTTCGATTTCCACTGATTTCAGTTTTCCTTCAAAGGCCAGATCACCAACTCCAACTTCGACCTTTTCAATTGATTTCCATATGGACGACTATAACCCTAATTTCCTTAAACCCATCAGGAAATCCCCTTCTGCCGTCTGATAATCTATGCGTAGCCCGCATCCACTTCCACCCTCAAATCCTCAACAATTCGTTTTTTAAGTGACAGGATACGGGTGTTTTGGTATCAACACAGGTTTAAGTAGTCAACAGTGGATTCACTCAGTACCCAGTAAGCTGACAAAAAATTCAACGAAAAATTAGAAGGGTAGGGGCAGGGGCGGATCCAGCCATATTTGGTTGTGTTGAAGGCCCACTGAGATTTTTGGCCCCCAACAAATAATTAGGTTTATAAGTTGATTAATATATAATTTTTTTTGAATTGTTATTTCCTCTCAAAACCCACCGAAGTTGGGGTTGGAGCGCTAAACACAGCAACATAGCTGCCCTCAACTGCGCCATTTCTGACTCTTTCCGTCACTCCATGTCTTCGTCTCCGTCGTTTCTCACTCTCTCCGTCCCTGAGTCTCCGTCTCCGATCTCCAGGTATCTCTCTCTCCCAGTCTCCGTCTCCGTCTTCTTCTTCTCTTCTTATCTTTTATGCTAAATACTGTTTAGTCCTTAAGCTTTTTACCATAAAACACTTCAATCCCTGACCTTCTAATTTCAAACGTTTAGTCCCTGTACTTCAAAATTTCAGACCAATAAGTCTTTGCCGTTTAAAAGTCGCGGTGAAATGTCTATTATGCTCTCAGTTCTTTTTTTTAAATTAATTAATTATTTTATTTTTTCTGGAAAAGAAATTTTTTTTCCCTTTCTTTCGTTCTGTTTATTTTTTTCTGTTTTTTTTTTCCTTTCTTTCTTTCTGTTTGAAAAAAAATAAATAAATAAAATAAAGAAAAAAGAATTAAAAAAAGAAAGGAATAAATTTATTAAAAAAAAAAGAACTGAGGGCATAATAGATATTTCACCGTGATTTTTAGACAGCAGTGACCTATTGGTCTGAAATTTTGAAGTACAGGGATTAAACGTGTGAAATTAAAAGGTCAGTAACTGAAGTGTTTTATGGTCAAAACTCATTAACCCTCATCTTTTTCTTTTGAATCTGATTGAATTATGAATCACCCATTTGAAATTGAAATTGAATTCGTTAGAGTAATTAAATTGTATGTATGAATGTATCCTGATAATCTGAATATGTAGTTCTGGCCTAGGTTGGAGGTACTTTCATGGCCAGCAGGGCAGCAGGCAGCAGACTCTGGAGGACTATATCGGGAAGATCAATCCCATTGATCTGCTATGATGCTACATTCCTTCGGTCAATCTTGACCAGACGACTAGCTCAATGAAAATTGAAATCGTAAGTTATTTCTTTTTGTAGAATTATAGTTGTTATTGTTGATGTGTTGATGATATATATATATATATATATTATTTATATATATATAGACCAATATATTTTGTGGTATTGCTGATTTACCGATTATGTTTACCAATATATTTTGTGGTATTGCTGATTTACCGATTATGAGATTGCCTGTTACTCTCAAAGTTGAAAGCTTGAAAGTTGAATGGTTTCCTGGGTAACTTAATCTGCCTTAATTTGCAGGTTTGCTGCCTTATTGTTCTTCTTCTTAATTTGCAGGCTTGGTGATTGCTGTCTGTGTTCTTCCCGTTCTGATGCAAGCCAATCTAGAGTGTTTCTTTTAAATTTTCAGAACTGAAGGGCTTTCTTTTAGGTCGCCTACTGTGTTTGAGTGGTTTGCCTTACGGTCAGTGACTTTGATTCCAGAAATTGGGGTTTCTTGGTATTATGCTTTCTTTATGGAGTTGCAGCTTTTGATTATGTTCAGACTTGTGATGCATTGGTTATTGAATCTGATTTTCATTTTTTGGATTTGAGTGGTTTCATATATTACTTGTTTTCTTACGGCACCTATTTTTCAGAATTTTGGTTTTCTGCCCTAATTGCACATCTATTTTAAAGGTCTCACAGTTTGATGTATATTGGTCAATTTTGCTCTAATTGTACCCATAAATTTTGAGGTATATTTTTCAGAGTTGGGTGTTTGATAAGCTTTGCATCTTTTGTTTTAACTTAGGTCAGGTTTGAATAAGCTTTGTAAACAATGAGCAAGTAGTTTGCATGGTTAAGAATGACTGGAAATTGGAAGGTTTATATATATATATATATTTTTTAATCCATCTGATGAGTAGTCACTGATGTAAAGATGAAAGATAGATCAACCCGATTCGGTGACTGGAAATTGGAATGTTTTGTTTCTGGAAATTTTCTGATTGTTCTGGGGAGAATTTGGGTTGGGTGAACTGTCAGGAGTATGTGTTTATTCAGTTTTAACTGATTATGAATATTTTTTTGACTTTGATGCATTTTTGTTAGTTGATTTCGATATTTGAGAATTGGGTTGTGATTTTTCTATATTGGTTCTTTTGCATGTGATGATTTGTATGTGGAGAGTTGAGAGAGTGAAGAATCCATGATTTATAGAAATTATGTCCGTTTTTTCTTATTGCTTATATCATCATTCACAGTATTATATTATGCTTCAGGTTGGATCCTCTTGAAGTTGATTAGTTTGAGCATCTAAGGTTCATTCAGGTTGGTTATTTTCCTTGACCTTTGAAGTAGCTTTACTGACCTTCAAGTACCAGAAAGTTTATTAATATCAATGTATTTTTGATATTAGTATATTTTTTCAATTTATTATAGTGCATAAAATTGGAATCCATTTGTTATATACTCAAACATAAGTATTAATTTGTAAAGGAAGATCAGGTGACCTGAGGATATCTTTTCAATTGACTATAGTGTATAACAGTCGAATCCCTTCGCTGTATACTCAAATAGATGTGCTAATTTGTAGAGGAATATCAACTTACCTCAAATATCTAATCCTTTCACTCTTTGCAGGGAAATTGGGGCGTAGGAAGAAGGAAGATCTGGAGTTGGTATTTTTTTTGACTTGGTTACTATTATCTATCCAAGCAACTGTTGAGGCCAGAAAAAGCCTTGATAAGGGAGTTTTGGATGTTTCTTTAAGGTAACTTCTGGTCTGCATGGCATACATATACTTTCAGCCATAAGATGGTGACTTCTTGATTACATGTGCAGACTGCAGTGTTGGATATATTTCAAGATATGTTGTGAAATGAATATTTTAGCTGTGAAAAGGGTCTCAAAACATTCTGCAAGTAAATGGTTTTATTAATTTTCTTCTGGTTGTATTGTTAAAAATATGTTCCCTGATTTGATCCTTTTTTTTTTACTCAAATTTATAAGATCATGAACTAATAATTGTTCATCAAAATGTTATAAAAATATCACTTATAAGAAATAACTAAAAACTGTTTGCTTTTCATTTATGCCTTTGTTTTTGAACATTAGAGTTTGATAGTTTTTTATTTGTATTTTTTTTTTCCTTAGCTGATTTTAATGTGTTTCCAACTTCTGCTTTCACGTTGTTCACTCTTAACTTTCGTCCCTCTATAACTACACGTCATGTCAGAGTAAAAACAGATCAATCACAGCTAAAATAATGATAAGATCTAAATAGAATGTAGGTGCATTTTATACATAGAAATAAATAGAGGGAGAATTGATGTCCATTTTTAATATGGTTATTCTTTTTGGTACACTGTTTGTACAATCCGCACTAATATATCAATCTTTCTTTTCTCTGTATTGGTTTTGCTAGTGATACTCACTGTTGATGACACTAAATCTGAAACCAGAGGGTATGGAGATTCAATTTTCAAGCTCTGGTACTCATTCCATTCTCATTCTGTTCATTAGGTTTCAGTTTAGACATGTTTTTCCTCTAAAGTTTTATTCTGATTCTCTGTACAAAAGCTCATTTATGTGGCTACAATAGTTTTGCTTGAAAATGAAATTGAGCACAATTCAAATCAGTGATTGTGATTCATGTCTTACAGTTTTGTAGTTTTCTAAGATTAAATTGCTCTGACAAGGCCTGGAAGTCTGGTTTCTTTTGGTTTTGCATGAGAAGATGGGTCTGTAGGTTTGTGTAGCTGTTTTCGGTCTGGGATTTTGATTTGGGTTTTGTGTGTGTTTGCATTTGAGGTGTGTTTTATATGTAGTATATATGGAAAGGGGTAATTGCATTATTTTTTTTATTTAATTTTAATTTTTTAAAGTTCTTTATTAATGAAAAAAAAAACTTGTAAGACAATGTAATATGATAATATGCTTCTAAATCAAAATTCCAAATATATATATATAATGAAAATCTACCATGATATATATTTGAGGGTTGTTCTCTATGGTATCCTTCAAGGAGTGTCAATTCCCAAGCTGGCATCCCCACTCGGTCACACTTTAATCAATATTGCTTGCCAAAAATTTGCTAACTCCAAAAAGTTGCTCAATTAGTGAGCAGTTTTTCATTTAGTGTGTTCATGAACACTGTTTTTTATTTTTTCCCTTTTCGTGTACACTTTTTTTACTTCTTATTTTTTTTCGTCAATGTAGATCATGACCAAGGAAAAATTAGACTGAGGTGCTGCAACACTTTTTCTGTAAATAGAACTGGAGGAAGGAACTTTTTTAACAACCTCCACTACTGATCATCACTAGGCTAACAACTTTTCAGCATATAAGTAGAACAGCTTACTTTTGACAACCACATCAGATGTTCACTGTAACAAAGTTAGTCTATAAGTAGAACAGTCTACTTTTGACAAGCTGTTTGAACAGCAACTGTAATCTTTTTTGAACACTACATTTCAGTAAAACATGATGTATGGTTGTTAACTACATGCTCTAAATCTCAAACCCGCAGCAAAGCGCGGGCATCGATACTTCTTAGTATTGATTAATTCAAGAGTTCGATTGGAGTTTACAATTTTTTTCGTCAGAGTCCTGATCAATATGGTTAAGCCTTACACAAAGGATGGCATGTACCATTGTTTTGATTGCCTGTTTCTCACAAGGTTTGATAATTACTGTCAGTATTTATAATAACAATTTGTTCTGTTAGTAATCATATCATAAAACTGTGTTGCGTGCTGATGCTTTTTCTAAGATCAAGTTGGTTAAAGGGTTGGAATGCCATATATGATACAGCAAGATTTTTTGGTTTTTCTAGGTGATTCTAATTATGGTTGGAAGTTAAGTGAATTTGGTCCGAGTATTTGATATTGTTGCTCTTCCTCATGCTCTTTTTATATCAGAATGCTATATCACAAGATCAGGGGTTGTAATTGCTTTTTGTAGAGTTGAAGTAATTCATTGATACCAAAAAATTTAAACCGAACATAAAGAGATTAAAGTAGAAAATCTGCCCCGCAGCATCGTCGCGGGTTCTCATGCTACTATCACTCGATCAGTGGGTTATGCACGACTGATACAAGCTTCCGTATTAGTTAAAAGAAAAAAATGTCATCTAAATTTTGGTTTTTTATTTGTATTGTTGAAGATGCAATTCCTACCTATCGTACAAAAGTGCAGCCTCTTGTTGTGAACCAAGTGTGCAAGTGGATTTGTTTCTTGTCTACCTTAATTGCTGCCTCCCATTTTTTATTTTTGAAATAGACACCTCTCATTAGACATGGTTCTTGGTTATGAATATGCTTCTTGCGATGTCGTTTTCTGTGTTTGATTGGTGGCCCTGTAAATAACACAATGTAAATAGCATATTGTGCATTACAATTCATCAAAAGGTGTTACAGTGGCCTACACCCCAAAACCAATCCTTAAAAAAAATGTTATAAGCATTTAATATTATTTGATATATTTCCATTTCTGTAGAACTACAAGATCTTCTCTGCTGATGTAAGTATTGAAAGTGAAGCTGTTTCACCGTGGCGAGACGTAAGCAAATAGCTCATCGTATTCGCAGTTCCACCTCTGGTGGTACTGGTAACAAAACCCCCGGTGGAAGCCATGTTGGAAGACACGAAAGCATACCCAACATACAACGAATCACCCGCCTGGCAGATTCACTTACTCATGGTGTGAAAGCTTAAAAGCCAGATCACAGGAATCCTTCGGCTATGCACGTTGATCCTCATATCCATTTGTCATTGAAGGTACTGATTCAATTTTTGTAATCTAACTCGAACATAGAAATTCCATGACGGTGTAACATGCAACCGAACCTAGAAGGTTGAATGGTCATGTACTTCAATATGTTTGTTAAATTTGTATTATTCAACGCAGTCAAATAAGGTATCTCCCTTTCATTTTGCAACTGTGCTGAAGGTCATTAAGATGGTTCTGACACATACAGCTACTATTGTCATTCACGATGCTTCCCATTTTTGTTCATTTTGGGTAAACTAATTCATAGTTTAAACTGTTATATATTAAACTTATTGACTGTCTTCTCATGTTAGTATCGACATAGGCTAACACATGTCCATTGTGATGCTAGGAGTTTTCTCGTGACCTCAAGGGATGTGGAAGTAACAGGATTTGTGCGCATTGGTATGGTAGGTTGCCTCAAAATGTGAAGGATAAGATTGTGGGGGCTGGTTTTGGAGAATTTGTGAAATGCCTAGTACCATCCGGAAGGCGTGATCGGAAATTGCTGATTGCGTTGGCGGAGAGATGGTGGGATAGGGGAAATGACCATGACGCCCAAGGATTTCAGTGCCATAACTGGAATTCCTGTTAGTGGAAAACCACTCGAGCATGACAAGGGTGCACACACGAAGAAGGCACAGCTTTTGCAGTTATGTGGAAAACGACTTGCCGACCTTACAAACCAATCTGTAACATACACCCAGGTATGCGATGCTCATTTGGATTGGGTGCTGAAAACCTCGGCTGATGAGGATAAGATGGTCCGAGTCTTCCTTCTATGTTTGCTGGGTTCAACTCTGTTTGCCGGAAGGACAAACACCATCAATCTTTGGTTTCTTCCTAGTTTGAAGGTGATTAGTGAAATTGGGACGTACAATTGGGGTGGACCAGCACTGTCCTCTCTCTACCTCCACATGGATTCACTCAGTCGTGGAAAGACCGAGAGCATTGCTGGATTCTGGAGAGCTTGGGAGGTATCCCCGCATTCTTACAAAAATATAAATGTGTTTCATAAACTTTATCAAAACTAGGGCTCCATACATGTGCACACATTATGTCATTGTGCTTGTTAATTATATATGTTCAGCGTGACATGTAACTATTTAGTTCATACCTATGTTCCAGATATGGGCTTGCGAGTACTTGAAACCGTTAGCTCTGTTACATCCTTTGGGCGGAGATGACCACTGGCCTCGGACAACTCGTTAGTTTGGTGCAAATGATATCCGAGAGTGCCGTCATAGCTTGAACGATTTCAGAGTCACACTTAGGTACCTTACTTCCGATCAGGTGTAGCAATACGTACGTGATTTACAGTTTTATCATCTACTATAATATCATGACAGTTGACGTTTGTTTTATTTATAGATTGTCAGAGACCCTTGGGTGACAACTAACGCATCTACTCCGCATTACGTCCTATCTAGCACTCCAGCAACGAAGCTAAGGATTTTACTCGAAGGGCCAGCTGGTTACGCTTGGTACTTGGGGGAAAGAGTTTCCGTTTGGAGCCTTAACACCACTTCCCCCCGTGTACCAAGACTACCACCTAGATCTATGCTGCGTGATTATCGCCCCCTTCCAGAAGATATTTCTCTTGGTGTCATTGGCTAGGATGCAAATCAATTCTTAATGGATGAGGATGCCGACTATGACAAATACCGGAATGACTATCTGGTTTATAGGCACCAAACCATCCGTACCGATAAGGTTCGTATCTATATAGTCACAAATTAAGGCTCCTTTGATAATATGTATTAATTCATGTAATATTTTGGTGACTACCTTTTCAGGTCCCAAATCAAGAAGACCACATGAATGAAGAATCCATGGAGAACTGTAACCGTTCTATACCTCATCAAGATGGAAGTTTAGACGCCATCGGTAGCATTACAATGCCTCCACGAACCATAACTGTTGTTGGGTAAGAGAGTGGTGATTGCAAGGTTTTAGAGATTCCTAGGGGGTTGAAAACCCCTTCCCTTCCCTTGCCATCATCAGCTAAATATGTAAGTTGCTTCGACATTGATACGGCAACCTGCAATAGTTTAAAAACAGTGACGGATAAACCAAAGTTATATGCCTTATTTTCTGTCCGTTTCTTTTTAATGTTTTGGCCTTATACTTTAAACTCCATTATTTATCAGTCACATTATGTAGTATCAGTGTTGTTTTTGAATGACCTTATGTATGAGGAATGATAAATGCATCCTCCCTTCTAGGTGCAGGCATCACAAGCGTCTGAGTTGCTGGACATAATAGCTGGTCAAACATCCCTTATTTTCAAGTTGTGCATGGCTGGCAATCGCGAGTATCACAGAAGGCGAGCCTTGGAGGTGCATAATTAAATCACATCAACAGTTTATAGTATTACCTCTACTCTTATATTATACTAGAGGTTGACGTACCATTAATTTGTTTTGCAGGATCAAATTGCTGCCAGCAATATCCATCCTCCCGAGCATCAGACCACTGGTCGTTCCTCTGTTTCTTTTAGCCCCCTTCAGGTATAATAACATGTTTTGTACCGGTTGAATGTAATTTTACTTTATCCATTTTCATATGACCTAGAATTCTGTGATAATTAAACAAAACCATCATTAATTATGACATGTTTTTCATTTAAATGAATTGCATCCGAACTTGTTTCCAGCATGATGATGCGGATGACATAGGTGATGTGCATGCAACTAACACCGATGAGTGTCAGCATGAGGTTGATGGTGCAAATTTAAGTCTGACCGATAACATTCAACCTCGCAAAAGACCAAGGAGGGTTCGGTAAATGCAGAATGGTAGTTGGTAGTACTGCCCAAGCTTCCGTTCGAACAAGTTTATAGCATTGTGTGCTGACTAGGCAGTTTTTGTCTGTATTTCTGGACAATGGTATGATATGCCCTTGAAGTAAGGTTTGGGCATTAATTTTGTACAAGTTACATTTGTAACATGAACTCCCTGTGACCTCTTCGGCAGTTGCCCATTCAGCCATGCATTGTTTTGGAACTTACGTTTCGAAACGGAAGTTAACTTAGTCTGTTGGGAAGTTACGTTTCCAAACAAAAGTTCACTTTGTCTGTTCGGCATTTTCATTTTTAATGTTTTGGAAGTTGCTCAATATAATGGTACTTCAGAGGGCCTGTTCGGCAGTTTCGAAGTCTGATATTCATACTGTCACCAACTGTGTTTGGTTAGATAAGTTACCATTGATTGGGACTTGGTTATGCCTCACATTCCAATATATAGGTCTAAACTTCACAATCGTCGTAACACATATTACCCAATGCATATATTTTTCTTCAAGCACACCTACAATTGAAATCATTTTGTCCATAGGTACATTATTTGTGGGACGCAAAATGAGTTAACAAACTTCATTCAAGTGAACTTGTAATAGCATCAACACTATCATTATAACATTTCAGTTTACCGCATGTTGTTTCAAATGACCACCCACAAATTTGAAGGGCCCAGCATATGAACTCATATATAAATACAACATCCATAATACAATATCAGCATAGTTGTACCAAACATTTCACTTTACAAAAAACCTTACGTACACATTGACCCCTACTTGATGTTACTAAATCATTCAAAACGGGAGTTTTGGGTAGCGCTCAGCTTGATGAAGCTGATCTCGGCCCATCGGGAATACCACCAAAAATCTTGGTTCAAAACATTCATATGTTTTATCCTCTCCCCCTGTACATTAGTAGGCATGTGGTGATTTTGTTCGGCATCTTAAACTCTAAGATTATGAGTTTCAATGCAAGGTGCCTAGTTCAATGACACGGCAACCATTTCCATTGAAACTTGTTATCCTAATTCAGCTTCCCCACTTCTCCTTCATTCATTTCGTCTAACTGTAGAATTGGTAGGTGCTCAAGATTGTGCAAGCATTCCACCATCATTTCCTCCAAATTGTCTACCTCGTTTCGATTGTTCCCTATACATTCCATAACAAGAGAAGCTCTGTGGTCTTCCGACACATACTGCATGTGAATTTGATATCATGTTAGTGACTCAATTTTTCATCTTCAACAAATAACATGCGCAATTTAACCACAATCATGTGCCCATTACCTTCTTTGTCCAGTCACGACCATAGTTCTGCATATTCCGGATTAGATAAACCCCACAGTCCACAACTCCCTCCTGCCTAGGACTTGCAATTGGATCCACCATTCTAAAGCCTTTTAACACCAGTGCACGCTGAATACCTGCTGCTACAATTTCATTCTTAAAAACCCACTTCCAACATGACCAACAGCAAGGTACAGAAAGAAAATACGCCACATAAATTTCCATAACCTTCATGTGAAATAAAGTTCGTATGATGACTGCATTCAATGACTAGTTTGGTCTACATTACAATAGCTGGTAGCAGAAGTATCGACGGACATCTACATCCATATATTTTTAATTTATCACGTTCAATTACAATTTCACATGCCGCATTGGTAGCCCATTCTTTCCTCCTTGCTTCCGCATCTTTTTCAGGGTAGCTATCAACTATCTCAGCAGTTTTACCCTTAGGTTTAACCACCAACATATACCAATGTCCAACCCCAGCCGGATCATGTAATGGAATGAATATCTGCACATTATCCTCTTGTTATTATTATTGGAATGGTAGACCATCATCGATGTTAATAACTGATCAACCATATCTTTGAGTTTCTCCGATTGATTAAGAAACAAGTTTACATACCCTTGTGCATTCCTTCAATCTAGGAGCCAAATCATTCAGCCTACATACACTTCTAATACGCTCCTCCTATCCCAGATATCTAGTTGACACCTCAAAATTGGTTACGGCATCCTAATATAGTGAAAAATGCAAGTTAGACAGTTACGATTGAATATCTATTCAGCCGGGGTCGTGGAAGAATGTGCTACGATATTGATAGGTATGGGACAAAGTCATTTACCTTGAAGTATGTGTTGAAGAACCAAACATGGCCTTATGGCTCATTTAGGTACGTAGCAAGCATCTTTATAACCTACACCAACCGCACTTTATTAACACAAATGCAAACTCATTTAACGCCATATGTCAATGAAAATTAAATGATTTTTACTTACGTGGCTGCAAACTAGCCCTTCAGGTGCAAGAGCAGCTTCAAGGTCTCTTCGACTTAGGCTACCATAGCCACACCTTGCAACAGTCGCAGTATCGTACCTGTGAAGAACACGGAATGCCAAATATCATGTCACTATATATGTCATTTAATATCTTTCTTAGTTTTGAACACATCATTAACAACTTTCTTGACACATCGTGCCATCTTCGCAGTTAGTGGCCTCGGCAGAAACATAAACTTCAACTTTCTTTCATATTACTGTTTTCGGCCTATTAGTTTTTTCTTTTGTCCTTCTATGCACTGCCTTTGGAGGGCCTATTGGGCTTACGGATCCTGTTGATCGAGTTGAAACCTGCACATCTCCCTTAGATTCCTTACAGAGATCATGTGGCTGCATCATATATTTTGTTTTAGCCACATAAATAATGAACAAAAACACGTTGCTTCGTATTAGAAACAAAACTAAAACAAAAATTGGAGTGCTTTTTATTTCTGACCTTCCTTCTTGTCCCATCCCAACATTGGGCTTTGTTCTCATGCAGGACCTTCAATGAGTAACTCCCCGAACCTTCCTCGCGTTCCCTTGCATGATTGAACTGTGTTGTTTCTACACCTTTATCACCTTTCTCTGAGGTCGAAATGTTTCTATTTTGTTTTTGTTCCTCATGAAACTTGTTTCCACCTCCTTCATTTAGTTGACTCACCACCTGTGATACAATCAGTTCAATTCTCTCCTTATCGTGTACACCAACCAACCTACTCATCCGCTCAACGGCTTCCTTCATGGTAGCTATCTCTGGCATTAGAACAACAACAGCTTCCTCCAGCTTGACAAAACCCATTTTCAGCTGTTCAACTTCCTCCTCAACTACCAGCGCCTCCCCCCCCTCTTTCCCACATATCGGTCCCTTCCCTTTCAGCAGCATTCGCTCCATGTATCGTTCTCCTTGATATCTTGGTCCGTACCCACACTTCGTGGTTAGAAGAGCATACTCCTCCGTGATCGTCCACCCACTTTAAGAGTTTAAATACCTGATCATCTCCCCATTCACACAATGGTGTTGCATTGTTATCCACCTATCCATACATTTTGTACATCGAATCAAAGTAAAACACTTGCAGGAATAACATACACTCGGATAATGCAGTAGTTTTGCCTGATTTGAACATCAACACACCCATTATCAACTTCTGAAAAGCATAGGTAGCCCAATTCTGGGTTTTTATATTGCACGTATCCATAACAGCAAACAACAATGCCTACTTTACTTCTTCGCCTCCTACTGGACACAACAACGTTGCCATGGCATAAAGTATGAAACCTGTCACGAACAAATTGTCAGCTTCAGTCCTTGATACCACAATCTCCCTCAATGTTGCTATTGTGATAGCCTCTCCTCTCCCTGCCAAACGTAGAGTCAACTTGTTGACGAGATCTTCATCAATCTTCCCACTCAACTCTATATCACTTCCACAATCGTTAATTCCCATTATCCAAGCAAAGTCCTTTGCCATGTTGACATGGTGTTTTCCATGTATATTAACAACTTCATTCAACGGATCCAACCCCTCAACCATTAGTTGGCAGACTTTCGGGTGCAATGTCGGAGACTCTATCATCTGTATCGACCCAAATCCAATGTCACAAATTGCCACAACGTTTTTAATAGACATTGCCCGTACCGTATCGCTAAACAACTATGGACCTAGCACTTTCGTTTTCCTAACCAAACCATCCTCAACCCGAACCGATATTTCATCTTTCCCTTCTAAGTCATAGCTTTGTTTTGAAGATTCCCCCGCTTATCTTTCAGTTCCCTGCATTATCGCAACATATACGGTAAATGAAATGGTTTTACATGGTGGGAAAAAAGAACATGGTCACACCAACTTTACCGCTGTCATTTATAGTTGACTAGCCGCAACATACCTTGCTAAATTCACCAAAACTCATTATGCCTTGATGATTGCTGACATATGAAATACCATTACGTTATTGTCAACCATTGCCTTCCAATTAAACAATGTCATCGAAAGCATGTAATCCAACTGAGAATTTATTTAAGATTGCCTTCCAATTCAACAATTTCATCAAAAACAAGTAATCGAATTGGTCTTTTATTTATGAAGTTTTAAATTTTGTTCAACCCACTAGGGGTAATGAACTTCCTATAACAAAACCATTCTATGATGTATCACAACCTACAGGCCCAGCTCTACTTAAAGCTTTCATTTACAAGGGCCAACTATCAAATATGTGGTTTACGTTTTCAAATCCAATGTCTTCCACTTACCACCCCTTGTCCTTTCCCGCTTTGCTCAAATTATCTAATATGATGATGACCTTTGTTTTCAAACAATTTTTTCTCCTACTCATTCATATCGATGTGGGAAAAGCTAATAACACCGCATACCATAAATAGGATGACACCAAAAACAGTCAACTTCTTCTTAACTCCTGTCCTATTAACTCCCATATTATTCCATCTGAACTTATTCATGCCTTTAATATATATGAACAACTATATTTTAATATAGAAGAACTCAATATCAATAAGGAGCTTTATGGTTGAGCATGCCAATAAACGAATAAAAGTTACTAAAAAAAAAAAAAGGGCTTGAAGACAAACCCTCACCTTCTTAGATGCTAACAATCCGAACCCACCACTACCGATAAAGCCTGGCCTACAAGAGATTCGGTGCGTTCTTTATCTTCTTCACACCATATAAGCTGAGCCCATGACTGAACTTTCAAGTCAATGACCAAATGAATATTGATAGGCTGTGAATCAAAGATGAAAGAGAGAGCTGTTCTGTTGATCGATTCCTTATCCTTTCCATTCAATATATGTGGGTGATAGCTATCCCTTCTATTATTATCACTTCCCTAGTGGCATTAATAAACTATGAAAACTGATATTGGTTTATACAGCCCACGTTAGTCCATATCATGTGAAAGACAATTTGTCCATATGCTTTGTCGGCCCACTTTGGCCATAACTAAATCTTAGGATATGTGTTACTAATTACTGATACCAATACATGTTATTTAATCAACTACATATAGCAAATACATATATCCTATGCAACATGGCATATCTTGTCACGCAGTCCATATCTTGTTAAGTATTAACTATGTTGGAAATTTGTATCAATGGATTGAGAATATGCTTGTACAATATATATAAGTAATTACAGCAACACTTTATATAGCAGTATTCAAAAGTTGAGTTGATCAAAGTTGTCCGGTTGATTTTAAATCCGAGTGAGAAGACATATTATTGGGGAAGATTAAAGTGAGGTGAAATCTCCTTGAGACAAGTCTTGGAGAGCTTATATCTCATTGAGAGTTATCTGGGTAGGGAGGAAGATATTAGACAGATCCCTTTGAGAAATGTCTAATCCTCCTCAATGGAAATCATACTGTTTGAATAAAAAAGCTTTCGTCATCAATGGAAACTGATTTCTATTCTCATACAAAATATACTCTTGATCACGATGCAATATCCTCTCGAGGAGGTAATATATTGTCAAGGAAGCCATATCTTGAGAAGTACGAAATATGACGGTAAGAAACAAGTATTGTTTGGGTGAAGATATATATTGTCCAGTACGCGATATGTAACTCAAAGACATGAAACAGCCGTTTACATAGCGGTATAATTTCCAAAGGAAAATATGCAGTGAAGGACACCATATTTTATGAAGGAGAAAATATGACATTGAGAATGCATTATCGTTTGGATGAGACAGTTTATGGTCTAGGAGGCCATATCTTGTGATGGAGGAAATAATCATTTAGAAAGCGGTATCCTTCGGAGGCGGAAATATCAATCCAACTATGTCATATACTGTGAAGCCGTGAAGGAGGAAGTATGACATCGAGAATGCAGACTTCTTAGGAGAACAACTAGTATTTTCTCAAGGAAGCCATATCTTGAGGAGGAAACATTACATTCAAGTTGTTATATATTGTTGAGGAAGGAATATATCATCCAGTGCGCTATATCGTGTGGAGGACATGAAAGACTCGTTTACAAAATGGGATGGAATCCTTAGGAGGAGGGAATATGAAGTCAAGGACACCCTATTCTGTGACGGAGTGAAAAGCTATTTAGAAAGTGTTATCATTTGGAGGACGAAATATCAATTCAAGTACGTCAAATATTACCTTGGGGAACAAGGTTGCCATATATTGGGCAGGAAGAAATATTACCTTCACGATGTGGACTACCATGTTCAGGAGATCATACATTGTGAAGGAGGAAGTATATTGTGAAGCAAAAAATATTGAGTTATCCTTTACGAGTAATTTCGTATATCAGGAATGAAATAGATACAGTTTCTATAGACCACATCCACTCGGGGAAGAAATATCAAATAGCCGATCACTGAAATATACTGTTGGGGATTTCAAGATCGTAGCTACGAATAGTGTATTAAAACGTGTACATTACAATAAATTTCATAGGGGAGGGCCATCTTCAAATGCAGTCTTCCTTCAAAAGTTTAAAGTAGACTAAATTTTACCTTCTCCACTACATTTTATAGCGTAAACGCATATTCTATAGAATAACAAGGATCACATTTATTTAGGTATCAAGCACACCATGCTTACGTAATGGAACTATATACGAAGGTTTTATATAAAAATTTCATATTACAAACATTTATCAAACCCCCTCCTTCTTTGTCGATCTCTGACCCCGACGCAGAGTTTTCCGAATGATAGGCATATGTGGGGATCCATTACCGTCGGAATCACTGTCTAGGACAACCATGTCTATGAGCAGGTTGGAGGCATGGGGCTGACTGGGCAAACTCCCTCCTCCCTTTTCTTCAACTAGTCTGACAACAACTTCTTTTATCTTTGACTTATCTTCTGTAATCTCCATTGGAGGTTCATTGGTAACCCCGTCACCACCCATCGGAGTAATTTCCTTACCACTTATTCTTAGTTAGTCTTGTAGCATGCAATGTTGTTCACACTCCTGGTTGTGTATGGATGCTTATATACTACATTTATTAAGGGGCAGGCTGACGCAAACTTACAAGTGTCTCTCATTAGTCCTCTTCATCCACTGGGATGGATTTTCACTAACCCATCTTATTTGACCCGTGCTCATCATCCCTGTCCTATACCACATTTAAATATGGCAAGACTATATATACACGGACTATGTAGCCTCAGTTATCCTCAATAACATATCCAATGTACATTATAAGTGTCCATTAGTGGAATCTCATCTTCATTTGTTGGTCCCCTAGTAGATATACATACATGTAGTCCCTCTACGTACATAAATAGGACTGTCGTGTTTATGTACATTGTCCGATTCTAACTACACCCCCTTAGCAAATACTTATGTCATCCAAACCATTCAAACATACTAAAGTTAGGGGTGGAGGGGATACTTCTCATCTTCATCTGTTGAAGGAGTGTCCGGATTACGACGATGACTTCACGGATGAATCAAACGACCACTTCTGCAATTGGAAAGGAATTGGGTCACTGAAACAACAATCCGCCATATTTGCCGCACCTACAAACCGGCGTTCAAAAGACTGCAATGGTGTTCCCATCTCTGACGTGAAGGTTGCATATCCCACCTCACGCCAAAATTCAACAAGAGGTGATAAACACTGTCAGCCATTTGATGCAGCAATTGAAAGGGGTAAACGACATGTGATCATCTCAAGTGAATGTTGCCCTCCTCATGAAGAAATGTTGCAACAGAAGTACAATGAGGGCGTAATCAATGGGTTTGAAATGTTTAGAGCCTATGCAAAGCGCAATTTCCCAAGTCCACTTTGGGACACTATTGATGTCCACAACGCATAATTTGACTTCCTAGTGTGATTGTGTAAACAACACTATCAAAATATGGGTGTTTTTCTTGCTGTAGATTTTTGTCCTCAACCCTTTGAATACAATTCTTAATCGAAATCTTAATTTGGTAGATATGACAGATCTTATTTGGATGAGTGGAAATTTTGGTTTTTTTTTTAAGTAGTCGTCCACGTCTAGTTTTCTGACCCAATATGTTGACAATGTTGTACATACCAAAATGGTTATGCGAGTAGAACGATTTTGAATTTGATTAGGTCAGCAGATATCAAACTGGGTCTGAAGAATACTCTAAAGGATGCATTCCAAGTTAATATACTGAGTCATCGGATGGTATTTGATTCATTTCAATCTCTTCCAATTTGATGCCAACCGAGAAGTCGCCCTCTTCTTGCTCACAAGGCTAATAAGACACAAAACCGGGGCAATTGTCCTGGCTTGTTTGGTTTGATGCAATAAACAGCTACGCGTACAGGGAATCCGCCCAAATATAAATGTAGAATTTGTGTATAGGATGGCTTATGAAAATCAACTCCATTTCACAGTCTCGGCAGTGCAAATGCCTCTTCGGCAGTTTCCTTTTCAGGATACATGATATTCTGGAAGTTGTATTTTCAAAAAGAAGTTCAAGCGGCCTATTCTGCAGTTGTCGATTCATTAAACACAGATACAGTTTGGCTGAATGGCAAATACCTAGCATAGTAGCGCATAAATTGTGGAATCCATTTACGTATAATTAGATTCACACAGATGAGGGTTACGGCATTCAAACATAACTTACTCTTGTTTGGATAATACTTGATGATATGACACAATTTTAAATGATATTCTCATAAGAACACCATTTGTTCATCTTTGAAATGGAGTTTCGAAGGGTATATGATCTTCCCTAAATGGGGCATAATGCATTTATTGCAATGGTGAGGTCTTCAAACTTAAATGTAGATGTAGAGGTCTGGTCCATGGCCGCTTGTTAAATGTAGACAACAGATTAGTCAAAGGTGGATGGTGACAAAGGTGAATGACATTACAGCAATGGACAGTCGTTTTAATCCAAGATTCTAATACTTTAGGGCTGGATTTTGGAGTATGAGGAAATTTTCTTGGTCTTATTATGTGATATATATATATATATATCATAATTTAGGCCATTTTGCACTTGAATCTATCATAATGAATTGACATGTCCCTGCATCGATATACATAGCTATGTTAGTTAACAGTGGACCAAAATAAGGACAAGAGATGGCTGATATGGAATGAATGACCACTTACTGAATTTGTACACAATGAATGACAAGTCCTTATATTTTCTCTAACACCTGCCCCGTGTTGTACAACTATATCCTTGCATGCAGTCATTCTCTATTATTGTGACATATCCATAAAGTAGGTGCAATGGTTCAATATATATAACTAAAAGTTTCCACTGAAGTCCCCACTATTTAGATCTTGAAAAGGTAACATGTCACGTCCCGAATATTAAAATAAACATTCAAAATCCGAAACATGAAAAATACCACAAACTCACCACACGAAATAAAATCCAACCGAATTTAGTCTCAGTTAATTATTACAACTCTAATACAAATGAACTGTAAAGCTCTAAATGAGCATACACATCTCACAACTAAATGAAATAACAATAACTGCTGTAACACCTAAGCAGCACGGTCACCTCCCTGGTTATCCTGACCTGCAGGAATATCCGCTACACCATTTGAATAGTGTACCGGGATTGTTACAACACAAAATCCGATAAGCTTATGAAAGCTTGTATGAGTAAAAAGAAAGAAACTGTTGTTTATCTTAAACATAATTATTTCCACTTAAATCAACACTCAACCATTTTCACAACCACGAAGTACCAATAATCTAAATCAAATACCAATTCAATAAATCAGGACAAACCCCAACTCACATCTTTCTTCACAAAACATCAACATCGTATCTATAAAAATACGATACTTGACAGACTAGAGCTCTAACTGAATCGTAGCCCGTCACCTGGCCTAGGTTATGGCATCCGACATATTTATCATTATCGTATTTCATCAATATGTATACTTATATACATATTTAGAACGTCTGATAATTTCACATACTTAACCAATCGTATCCCATCATCCACCCAGGATTAGAGCGTCCGATTACCCCACACCGGTCACTACGTTGACCTAAACCCATAAATGAGCACAACATGTAATATCACATACTGAAATCAACTCAACCAAGATACACAATATTATTATGAAATTACACAATTGAAATATAATCAATTCAACAATTCAACTCAATCATATCATCACTCAACAATCCACTCATCAATATATATTTTTCACATAAATATATATATATATGTAATCATCCACTCAGGAATGACCACTAATACCATCTATAGTTCACCCAAGAAAATCGTGAAATTCATTTGTATAATTAAAATTCATTTTACTTACCTATGGACCGTGATGATTCAAGTCCATGAAATTTTAAAACAAATATTTAATCCGCAAACATTTTTCACACAATTATCAAAAATAAATAAATTTAAAACGCTCGGTTCGTAATATAAACCACGTGAGTTTTACTCACCTCGATACTCCCGCTGCGTCTTCAATACAAATATAAATAACGTCGAAATAGCCCACTCAAATACAATCCGTCAATCACCTAATCAAATGTGATTCGAATTTAGCCAATAATTCAAAACATAATTGAACTACCATTTAACGGCCGGATTCTAATTTATAATAAAATCCGACGAGCGGATTCTCACGAATCGCTCCCCTAATACCGTTTTGCACATATACGAAGATCCAACGGTCGGATCTTCGCCCATGACCACAAAAAGCCTCTGGGACATTCATATGATCATCATATCAAAATTACAAGTTCATCGGATGGTCCTAATTTCACAGATCATAAATCTAACGATCGAAATGGATCGAAATCACAAAATTCATAACTAATTCATACGATATCCGAAAAATGCGTATAATACGCCGAAATGATCGTATTGAAACGTAGAATCATAAAATGAACAGAAAATAAATTTTAGACCTCTGGAGGTGGCCGGAAAGGGCCGCTAGAGTTAGGGACAGAGCCACCGTCGACCACCACCGATGGTGTCAGGGCTGAGCTTCTCCCATTCGTTTCTTTATTTTGAGCAACTTTCATAACTAGCACAAGACCAAAAAATGACAGAAAGGGATCGAAAATTACCAAATACAGTCGGCGGCCGGAATTTTTTCAGAATCCGGCGAGCTTGAAAACCGACGTGAAAACTGCAACAACTCACCTCGATCTCTTCTGGAAACTTGTTCAGAACTTCATTGCGAACTCACCAAGCCAAGAATCACAAGAAACGATCGTGTATAACTCGAGATATTTGGATTGATCGGTGGTTTTTCAATCCAAACGGAGTCGAGCTCCGACGAACGTGAAAACGATCGACCCAGCTCCGGTCCTTCTTGGTGCTTGTAAAGGAAGTTGAGGCGAGTCCAATGAGCCAAGAATCAAGTGAAATGGTGACCTTTAGCTCGAGATATCAAGATCGAACCGAAAACGAGCCTATTGGGTTCGGGCTTCGCTGCCGCCTCTACTGGCCGTGTGGCGGTCAAGGCTACCTCTGGCAGCTGCACAAGGTTGAGACGAAGCTCCTGGAGGTGGTTGCAGCTTGAGAGGTGGCCGAAGGAGAGAGTGGGAGCACGGTTTCTCCGTGCTCTGTTTTTTGCTTTCGGCTGAGAGAGAAAACGCGAGAGAGAGAGAGAGAGAGAGAGAGAGAGAATGAACAGTGTTTTCCAAAAAAAGAAAGGAAGGCTGGTGAAAATAATAGGGTTTCCAAAAAAATCTAGGGTTTTTTCCTATATACATGTTTCAGAATTTCTTCTTAATTCTATAAATGATTCAGAAAAAATCCGATCTTTGTGTTCCGCATGTGTACAGACTCGTATCGACGAGCTCTACAACTTTAATGAAGGAAGTTTCTCCAAATTTTGTACGTAGAAAAAGTCGATTTCTCAAACCGAGCATTTCGAGCTTTTCGTTAAAATAATCGTTTCGAATCTTCGATAATTCAAAAGGTGAAATATTATCAAACAACATTCGTGAAATTGCACAATAATCGTTCAATACAATTACTCGAGTTTAAAATGAAAATTGCGGGTATTACATAACACTACCTACTAATATCCTTACATTACATTCACAATTTCCTATACTCTTTCATTGCATCGATTCCATAAAGGATTATCTCTACTATTCCAAAAACAGAGGTTTGAAAGGGGAATATTGAATCACTTTCAGGTTTGAATTTTGGCTTGCATCCTCCTTATGCAAATCGTCTTAATGTACTTAGTCCTTCCCCGTTTATACAATGGAAATATGTACATTGTAAGTTAATGTCATTTGATTAAATTTGCAGGGCAGATGGCATTCAACAACAACAACAACCTTGCGAGGAGTTACAAGTTGCCTACGTTCTATACCAACATCGACAACAATGATGACACTGCACACCCAGTAAGTTAATGGACATGTTGTGGATGAATATTATTTTACAGGTCCCTATTTTAATTAAGACACTTCTACAATTAATTCCTATAACACGTTTGGCAGAGATTACCAAGAGAGTTCAGGAAGGCGAACTTGATACATGAAGACTCGAAGATAGCTTTACTGAGCCTAAATGGATTTCCTCAATGGGCTTGGGAGTGTAAGGTTGTTCATTTTAATAAAGACTTGTATTTTGGTACAGAATTTTTGAAGTTCTGTGGTGCCGTTAGTGATGGGAACAGACACATCTATCTAGTTTTCAATTATAAGGTAATCCCATACGGTTCATGGTGACAAGATTTGATTATCATGAACACTTGCTTCGATCCCCGCTAGACCTATATTTATATCAAGGATCTCCACTCATTTACGAGGGTTTAGAACATCTAAAGGAGGAGTGGTTATGCATTAACACACATGTATTACAGGACCACATGGTAAGGAAAGAGTCTACACGTTGAAATTTAGTTCAACATAAACATTGTGGTATGAATTTTGACAACAGGTACGTTACAGTATGCATATATATTCATGTATATTTAATCACAACATGGATGATCACATTTTATGTAGGACTTACCCATAGGTAGATTTGTTGAAAAATTGGTAGCAAATGGACTACCGGCCACATACTCTGTTGCTTGAAACACACCCATCAATGTATTGGAACGTTGCAGTGGGTTACAATATGGACAATACCGTCGGGTTCCAGCACGGGTGGCTACAATTTTCATATGCAATCGGAATGGATGGCTCACAATGTATTCGCTTCAAGTTACATCAAGATGGGGAAACCATGTCCGTATTGATTTTTGATGCATACACTGGTGCAGTGAAGTTGCCAGATTTCGATGGGGCAGGACATGCTAACACAATTCCATTGCAAACCCCGGACATGGTTGACTGTGCAATAGTAATGAGGCTGCAATTGATGAGGACATGAACGACGACGAAGTTTGGCAAGGGCTTGGAGAACTTATGTCCAGCCAAAATCTACAAGGCAAAAAATTTGTAAGTTAAGCAAATTACTGATAATATGCAAGCCAAAAATAAAATACAAATATGGAAGAAGAGCATGCCATGCAAGCAGCAAATCAATCACATAGCGTATATAAACATAAGCAGATACACTCGTTGTTCATACAGATTGAGATCCTGGTAAGGAAGGGGTGATGCTACGTGACTCTAGTACCATCAACAAACTTCACAACAGAATATGGGAGAAAGGGACTTGCATCTTGGCTTGCTGGATTTGCAAGGAATATGCAATTGAGTTGAATGCAAAGTGCAGATAGGTGGCATAACAAAACAGACCGTGATTGCTGGATATATAGACGGACAAAGAGTATTCGACGGAAGGTAATAATTTTAGGTTAATTTAAGCGGACCATGAGGTGGGTATATAATGGGTGAACAGTTGCAATCTGTGCCAAAAACTGCTGTATGACGCGACTGAGCGTTACAGATTGAATTGAAAACAGAGTGGCTTAAAAACACTAAATATTCGGCCTGCGATGACTTTAGTAGCTTAGGAGGCCTGTAATGTTTCATCCTCATCGAGATTCCTATATGCCATTGAGAAAGCAAACAAAGGAATCTCACTTTAAATTTTATATTGAGGATTACAGCCATAGTGATGCTATTATTGCATATAGCTTTCTCTGCATGTACAGAGGTTAACAAGAAACCATCCCATGGTGGGCAAGTTGGACTGTCTTTTGCTGATATCAAGATGGTTGGAAAAAGATATGACACGACATGGGTGAGATTATGAGATCAATTGCTACACACATATAAAATTTAATATGAAACAGGTGAAGGTCATGAGAGCTATAGGCAAGTGCTGATCAGGCCCCTACAAGTTTACATCCATTGGACGTTCCATTTAACCACAAACTTGTCATGTGACAGCTGCAAGAGATGGTGATAAGTGTGTTATGTTATATTGATGGTCATAAAAAGTACTAGGACACAGAGGTAGTGTGTGTGTATATGTATATGTATAGACACACAAATACCCTATTGCATCCAAATGGTGAGGTTATGCTGTTGACTAGTTTAGTTGTAGCTTGACAAGTTTCTCAGGACCCCAAATGATCACATTTCTTAGATTTTATAGGACATCAAGATCCACAAATCCATTAAACAATTATTACTACATTTGATTAGAGAAATAGGTGGAAGGCTGAAAAACGACAAAACTCCACGTCATCGCTTGTTTTGCTTTATAAATGCAAGAGAGCTACAACCTTCTGGGAATTGGATTGACGTTGTGATATTTAAGAGATTATTGTGCGGTCAAAGCCAGTCAGCTGTGCATGTGATAGGATTGTATGCTTATTGGATTAAATTTACTGTGAAGGAGGTGAAGGTGTACGATTGTTCATTCCAAGATCTGTGAGTAGGAATTCAATCATCCTCTACAAGAATTTCTGCAACAGGTAAGTAGAATCTATCGAATCCTACGAGATTCCTATACATATGTTGTTTATATGTTGCTTTATGGGAGATATCTTCAATTCATAGAAGGATCTCCCACTTCCTATTTTAATAGCAGAATTTAAGAAAATAAAATTATATAACCACAAAAACAAAATGGACAAAAACAATTACTGAATGGGGATGAAATCCCAAGATGTTCAAGTTCGGGTAGGGTTGCTATCAGATAGTATATTATCATTCAAACATACAGGTTTAACATTAGTAAGTACAGTATTATTATATAATACATGTGACGGTGGTTGATAGTAGGATTTTGTGGGCGACAAACCGGTGGAAATGGAATGGAGTACAATTTGAGATATTATAAAAATCATCAACACTGTACAAGGGCTAGCTTTAACCAAAAATCCCTGTTTGGTTTCTGCTAACCTACGGGGAAGGGCGGATCTATGATGCATGGTCATATTATCCTTATGTAAATTGTAAGGGGGGAGTGTGGGAGGACAGACATGTGCTAGGAGATGGTGAACCTAGAAAACATATTGAACAATTTATGAGTGAGTGTATTCCATCTGTAACGGAGTTCCAAAACTGGAGTGAAGAGAGGAGAGCAAGGTACATCTCTACTAAGGTGAGTAACAGAGACGGGATGAAGACCATCAAGAAAGAAGTCCATAACGGGAACGGGGACGAGTGCGGTGACCATAGTGTGTGAGAGGATGCCAAGAACTTCATAAATATGTCTGATTGGATAATGCCGGCAAAGGTATGCAATCCCCCTCTTATTGAGGTTCCACCGCCAATTTGCATATGTGGTGGACATCTGGTCCATACCCGAACAGGCGAAGGAACCAAGTATTGGAAGACATTTTGGAAATGCAACGCCTCACTGGCTATAAGATAATTCAATTTTGCCTCTCCTTATTGAAAAAGTATGTTTGATTTAATAAATTTAGTCCTATATGGGTTTTGGTTCAATGTAGGCCGCAAGAAAGCGAGCATTTGAAGGAGTGCGGTGCCGCACCAGTATATCAGTAGACAAACTCCATGTTGGTGGGAATCTGAATGAGGAAAATAAAGTAGATACAGTTAGTATGATATTACGATGCCTTCTTTGATCAATGTTATTACAATGGTGTGCGTACTTGATTGCATTTACGTATGTATTGCAGGATATGGTGAAAAGTGCAGCCTAAAAATACAATGGTGTGCCATATGAAAGACCAATTTGCAACATATGTGGGATGCAAATGCGGTCATACATATCTAGAGGAATCTCAGCATAATCATTGTGATGTGGTAGTATATACCCAATCATGGCAAATTGAACCATGAGACTTGGTGATTTGATGTATTTTGAAAATCTGATGGTTGTCAGGTTGCTTGCCATGACAGAGGATTCATATGGGTAGACGAATGCAAAGTGGGATTTCCAGTTGATCAGTTATCACCAATGTCTCTCAATAATAGATGAATTAATATGGAACGACTAGGAATGATATTTCTGAGTACCATTTAAGTATTTGTATTGTTACGTTTTCATTATGCAGTAAAAGAAACTTCAATATAGGGAGTTCCAAAAATGACGATTTCCAAATGAAGAAAGAAAATGCCGAATAGGGAATGATGATTTCCAAATGATCAACGAAACTTCCGAATTGGGGTTGACATTTCCCGAAAATGGTAATTAAATTGGGAAATTACCGAACAGTCTATTATAACGTCCGAAAGAGAATGCAACTTCCATTTAATATAAGTATCAATCTATCAATTGGCCTCCCATATGGTTTGGGAAAAAGAATGCTCAACTTCGATACAACACCTCCAAAAATAAAATTAAAAATGCATGGATCCAAAATTCAACACCTGAGAGGAGTTTCATGCCATAACTTTATCTCAGACGATGTGGCCAAATGGTGACTATATTCACAATAATATATAAGTTGTACGTACAAGCATATGGGAAACAAACATTACGGTTTCGCAATAACAATATGTCAATAGTACTTTCAATTTCACCAGATGCATCATATTGAAATGATGGATTACATTCAATGTTCATATAAAACATATCATAGAAAAAATTAATCCAGCTACTTAATTAAGAAACTATCAGGCATGACAAATAATTTCACAGATAAAAGTCAAACTAGTGTGCACGTACCAATGTATGGGCAACAAACTTACTGTCACCATGACCCTTGGGGTTATCAGAAGGTGGGACTTTCATGTCATCTGGACGTGGATAGAGAGGGTATTATGTTGTTATACCCCCCAAAAAGGTAAAATTACGGGCTTCTTCATTGTGGTGTAGCAAAGAGTCAATATTCTGACTACGATCACTAGTGTCATATTCCTCCTATCCTGTACAGGTGTGGTCAGTGGAGGAATAAAAAACAACATTGTCACGATGTGATTTGCCCAATCCTTTGGCATCATTAGTGGCCTTATCGCATGTTTGCACGTTGTGGTCTGGTTGGTGACATTTATCACATTTAATAGCGCCTTTAGAAAGCCCTGCTTTGGCATCCTAGACAATAGTGGGGGGATTTGATTGAGTACCTTTTGATCTGCAAATGGTAGGATCCTTCACAACATTCTCGTGAAGTCCGTCAAGATTGTTATGTGTTGTATCATCTTGGTCTTCATGTACTGGATATCCCCTCGCCCTAATAGACATACACCTCATTGATTTAATAGTTTCATAGTAAGCGTCTTCGGAAAATGATGCCCTCAAACTAGTCTGTGTACATTCTGCCATCATCTCGCCATACCTTGCCATGTGAAAGGAATGGTCGGGGGTCTCACCGTTGCTAGGTCGGGTGTTGATATTCATAGTCGTCGCATCTTTAGTCCACCTGTTTGTCACCAAAGACTCTGGAAATGCTATTATATGTTTTACTTTCATCACAGCAAATATATGACTGCAAGGAATTCCATCAGACTCAAACAACTTACACGTGCAACTCAGTGTGGGGTTGTCATTGTTGTTTCGATATGTGACGTTCCACTTCCTATGCTGTTTACCGTACTGTGTAAGAGTGACTACTGAGGGTCCCAAATCAGGAAAATAAAATTCATCCTGCACTAAAAATCGGGATTCAAACATAATTTAATCCTGTATCAAAAGGAAAACGTCATGTGTAAATTTTTTCTCTATTTGCTTTTGCAATAAGCGCATGTGATCGCCAATAACCGAACTTGCATTGATAGAAACAAAATCATCAAACAACACCCTTTCCCGTATTCGATCCATTGTCTTATCCAACCGAGGCAACACCTCATAAAGCCTCATCTGTTTACCCATTCCAGTCTTCAGATCACTATGCATTTGTTCACATCTCTGTGTAGCACGAACACCAGCAAAGAGTCATGGCATTCATAGTATTGAACATGATCATAGAAATATCCTTGTTGAGAAGGAGCGCGCTTTATGAGGAAAACGGACGTGAAAGATGAAATATAAACACTGTTAATATGACATAATTAATAGCATAACAATACAATTTTCATATATCCCAACTTTTAGATATACAACTATCTTCGTTTTCAACTAAAATAACACTGAAAATAACCAGATAGGTCACTATCAGATACTTAAATCTCACAGCAAAAAGTATAAACCTACTTCACCTTTCAATACGACTTATTAATATTGTTACAGGTCATCAAGTGTATTGAGTCTGCCATGTGTGATAGTTCAGTTAAGAAGCGCAACAATAGCAATCTAAATAAATGAAATGATCTGTATCTTCAATAACAAATGACTGATGCAGAATGAAGTCCCAATATAGTGTCAATGACTCATTTATAAACAAAGTGGTTCACATCTAAATCCAAACTAAAATATAAATTAAGATACATACTAGAGTGGTTGCATTCAAGGCAGCGAACAGATAATACTACAGTTCTAATATATAGGAAACACTGTTATTTTTCGCCCCTAAACCATACTACTTAACTTCCAACTTCCAATGTTAAGACATATTTTCATCCGCATAGTATTCAGCCTTACAGAGTTCCGATTTATGGAAATGCAACTACTATGTCTAAACCCATTTGTATAGTGCATATAAGCTCAATATGGAACTGCTAAACAGGCCATTTGAAGTTCCAAATTAGAGTGCAACTTCCAAAAGAATGTTTGTAATGAATAGGCAACTGCCGAACAGACCAATTGAAGTTCCATATCAAAATGAAACTTCCATAACTAACTATAAGCTGAATAGGCAACTACTGAAAGGTAATTTCCAATTAGAAACGCAACGTCCCGAATAGTAACACCTAAGACTTCCCTCTGTACCATATCACATACGTCATGATAGTTGGAACAGATATGTTTTAACGATAGAGTTTGCAAATTGTTTTTGAGGACTACCTTTAATCCTGCTGGTATAAGGTGGTTTCCTTCGCTCCCTCTGAAACAGAAAGGTTTGCACATACTACTGAGAAAAGTACCCAGTAATTCATGAATACATATAAACTAAAAACAAAGGTCATACTGTACTAAACGAAAATGATAAATATTAAAGGTAATGAACAAGTACTAAACTGCAGTTATAGAGAAACTTATACTAGAGCTATTACTGACTCATACCACACTAGACCAACAGTATCTCCAAAGAAGATGGTTGAGGTTTTGGAAATTAATCAGACCGTTAATAGAAGCTCTGCTTTGTTTGCCATAATATAAAAACGTGGTATAAAGTTGTGGATAGAGGCAATGTGAATGTTGCTGCATGCTCTCAACCTAAAGCTATTGAACTAGTCTTTCATCTATCCATGTAACAAATCTAGTATCACATATTGGAGTTAAATGGAAAATGTAAACGAGCAACATGCAAGGAACAAATATTAGTCATATTTAGAATGTGATGTGGGAGCTACATGTGTTCTGACATGGTGAATATCTAAAATATGGATCACCAATAATGCAGAAGCTAAGAATGAATTTTGAAATTGGTGGGAATAAGTTTACAACAATGCACTTATGTAAGCTAACTTAGGGAATAGTTACCTCGAGCTCTTCTATTTACTACAGTTCAAACAGCTTTTGATTACTCCACGGTCCCACCTAACTGAAATTGAAACGCAAGTTTTTGTTAGTCACATCAGGTTATGGATTCACGGTATTGGTTTTGCATGCAGGACAATGTATGGGGACCACGAAACAATAATTTGGAACTTCTTTTTTTGTATAAAAGTCATATGGGTGTTTTTAGATTAGGGAAGGTATTACCATATATGATTATGAAGCACTTCTGATTTCTGATACAATATTCTACCAAGGTGTTGCCATGTTGTAGATCATGTGATTATGGTAGCAGCCCATCTGCTATCCTACAAGAGGATGACAAAATGATCTAAAGTCTATCATAAGCATATAACCATGACAAGCCATAGGAGGCATAGATTAAATAGGGGATAAAAGTGTTCGCACAGATCACATGAGCCAGTACTCATTATTTGAACATTCTTTCAACTGCAATAAAGGATAAATGCATGAATCAACCAGGGCCAGATCCAGTATTACAACCTCTATGGGGGTTGAACTTCTTAACAAAGAGGGAAAATAAATCGCATTTCGGATTCGGATCATGATTTCACAATTTAGTGTCACACCTGATTAACTTAGATTACATATATGAGACCAATGCCAACACAATTATAATTCACACACATGCAGGCTGAAGCAATTCGCATACACCCCAAAAAAATGTACACCTAACATAATGACCTACGAAAGTACTAGAGATAGATAGTAATTAGTAAATGTTGATCCTTCCTTTCTATCAAAATAGGAAGATTTAATCACCTAATTTTTTTTTTCAATCTTTAATTTGTGGAATTCTGGCCATCTGCTTTTCAATACAAACTTTTGTAGTGAGTAGTTCATAGGTTTTATAAAATCTTACAAGTTATAACATCTTGAGTGTAATTTCAATGTTCATTTACATGCACAGTGCCACAAATCTTAGCACACGCTACACATATAAGGATTAGTATTTATCAGATACGCACATTTGAAAACCGAAATGTTAAATTACATGCACAAAGCCACAAATTCAGCACACCCAACACACATAAGCACTGGATTTTATCACATACATACAATTTCATAATTTCATGCTAGAATTTCAATTTCAATATGAAATGGGTGTGCATTTATACCTCTTTAACATGACTGATTCAATTTCAATTTCAAATGGCCGAGTGGCCCAACTCCCGAATAACTGATCAATTGAAGAAGAAGAAGAATAAGTGAATAACACGCTAACACAGGCACCGGCAAGGCAGCTTCTAGCAACTGATCAAGAGTAAGTGAATACCTGAATATCAGAAAGTCATAAAATAAAATAAAAAATTTAGCTTTCACATTAAGAATAAGAAGAGGAGAAAAGGAGAGATACTTGGAGGCCAGGACTCCTGGACCTCGGTGACGGAGAGGAGGGCTGGGAGAGGAGAAGAAGTGGACGATGTCGGAACCAGCCCTGTGCTAGGGGAAGTAGGGTTGGTGTCTTCGGAAATTGCTAATTGAGTTCGGTGGAGCTCCAAATGGAAAGGGGCATGGGGAAAACAAAAAGAAAAATGTTATGACCTAGTTTATTTTTGGTCCCAAAAATGGTGGTGGCCCTTCAGTAATTCATGACTATATATAAACTGTAAACAAGGTCTATACTATACTAAAAAACAGTAAAAGATTAATGGTAATCACCAAGTAGTAAACTGCAATCATAGAGAAACAGATACTAGAGCTATTAATTACTCATAGCACACTAATCCAACAGTAATTGTGAAAGAAGATGGTTGAGGTTAGCTATTGAATGAAACAAGATTTGTTTGGTATGTTAGCAACTTAATCAAACTGTTAATAGAAGCTGTCTCCTGCTCACATTTGAGGAGTAACATTATGAATCAATTTTCTAACCTTCAAAACGAAAAAGGAAAGCTTTGTTCAAGAAAAAGTTGGCAACCTTAGATAGTTTTTACTGACATAGAATTACTAGTAGTTTTCTTAAATATCATTTAATTTTATTTTCAGCTTATGGGGTTAGCAAGCACAAAAAAAATTTCACAATAACCATGTAAACTAAATTCAGATACTTGCATACTGGAGGAGTTGCTAATGACCCATGACATCAAGTAACATGCATGATTGACATCACATATTTGCGTAATTGAGAAATCAATCAAACTCGGATTCAAACAAATGAAAAAAGCTTTCACACACATCACATTACTCGGTACTCATTATCTGAACATTCTTTCTACATCACTAAAGGATAAATGCATGAATCAATAGGGAGTACATGTCTCTAAATTACTCAAAAACACAGAGTTTAAGAACTCTTTTTCCTTAAAAGAGGAAAGTGATGAAAACTAACAATACAATATTTGGCTAATAGAGCCAGCGCAATAGTATGTATTGCTTAAAATAAGGCACTAATATAAGGTCCTAAGATACTCATATAAGCAAATATCACATTAATGAAGTGCCATGAGTTAAAAAGTTTACATTTTGAACCGTTTTGTTGAAGGACTGGTATTTTCAGGGGCAACTAGTCAATCCACATCCTATTTTCAGGGGTAACTAGTCAAACCACTAATATAAGATCCTAAGATACTCATAATATATGTTGTATCTAGTATATACAAATTATGAGTTCCCTATGAGAAACAGCAAATGAATGAAGAAAGCTGAATACAGATTAGACAGTATTTGTCCAATATACAAGAACACAGACTGAACTGTATAAAATAATCTGTTTGCTTGCTACAGGTTTTTTTGCAAATACAATTTTTGTCCCACCACTTTTCACTGTGAATCCTGTGTCCCCTACCTTCATGAAAAGATCGAGATTGTTGGTCTGAAAGCAACGAATATTGTTTTCCTTTCTGAATTTAGTTTACCTAGATTCATCACCAACATCTACATTCATATATGTTCAAAAACCTATGAGACCATAAAGAAAAAGCTATTGGGTACTATGATAGATAAATTGCAGGAACAAAGGAACAAAAATAATCAAATTTTTAATGCCTTACTTTGTCCAGCATACTAAACGTGAACGATTTCTGAACAGCAATGCTTTTGCAGACAATAGAACCCTAGAAATCAAAGAAAAATTATTACCCATTCAAGCATATGGAGAAATTTCAACACAGTTCAAGCAAATCAATTCCTTACTCAAACAATTGCCTTTGTTTGGAGGAGACAGCAAGTGATCTTGTTCTGCGAAATAGAAACAATAACCAGGAGAAGAAATCAATTCATCAAATCGAAATGAACAAAAATGCTAAGTCGATTTCAAAATACCCTAAAACCCAACACCCAAATCGACTTCCTTAGCAAACCCTAATTCCCAAATTGAGTTCGCTATACAGTTGTAATACCAAATTCGACTTCACTATGTACAGCCTAACTCAAAATAAATGTGAGACCTTGCCTTCGATCAATGGCGGAAGTTGTTAATTAAGAGAGACACCGACAGAGATATGCATTGTAATATATGGTGGTGCTAAGAGTGTAACTTTGTCGGCGGATGAAAGTGGCAATGGAGATGATCGATCTGTGGGTGTTTCTTTTTGATGAGCGTGTTTCTTCTTGAATGTACTAGGTGAGAATGAACGATGCTTGCTCGGGTGAGAGACGCTAGAGGAGGAGACTAATATTTTTTAATTTTTCACGGGATATGGTATCCATAGGGTGGTTTTTTTTTTTTTTTTTTTTGTGAGAATGAACCCACCCTATATTGTTTGGATCGAAAAAGTTTAATTTTTCTGTTTAGTTATTTTTATTTTTTCTGTTTTCTGTTTTGTTATTTTTATTTTTCAGTTTAATTGCTTCACAACAGTAAATTAATTAATATGTTGACTGTGTTTTGACGATAGGGAAAATACACAAGTTTAAAAAATTATGTCTGATTAACTTAGATTGTCTGATTAGTGTCGTGTGATTCGTTTTCCCTAATAGTACTTTGTCGAGTTTGAATTTTTTTTTTGGCACTAATTCATTGAATGCCAACTAATATTCTCTAACATCTTCATAGTCTATATGGAATTTAGTACACCTCTAAATAACAAAAAGGATGATGATTAATATTTTCGAAAACCATTAGTTGTGAAACATATATTATTTTAGGCGTTAGGTCCAGAAATCATTTCATTTTGCCACGGTTAGGAGTTCAATCCGCTAGTTCAACCGAATGAGGTGTAATACCGCAATATGTATCAATTCCACGCTAGAAAATGAATATTAGAATATTTCACTGCAAGCTTCAAAGGGAGAATGCGTCATCGTATCTTACACTTGACAATCTTTCCATCATATGTGTCAAGTACATTATTTTAGGCTTTGGGTAAAATATTCAGAAAAAATCCGCCATCTATAGGATGTCGATCGGCTCGATCAAAGGATTAAGGGTTAATAACCCTATTTTTGTTCACTACAAGTTTCAAAGGGCAAGGGCGTCATAAGATCATATACTTGCAAATCCTTCCATTAGATATGTCAAGTACATTATTTTAGGCTTCAAGTAAAAAATTTAGAAAAATCCGTCATCGATAGTATGTCGATCGACCTGGTAAAAGGATTAGGGGTTAATAACCTTTATTTTCCTTTTCACTAAAGCTTCAAAGGGTAAGGGCATCATCTGTTACGTCCCGAACCCAGAATTTTCGATTTTTATTAATTTGACGATAGATGTTAGTTACACTTAATTTTTACTCCGTTATATGATTTTAGTGGCCCTAAAAGTTGACTTTTTGTTCGGGTCATAATTTGAGAAAATGTTCTTCATGGAAGTCGTAGAGTATGTTAAACCGAGAACATGCATACGTGGTTCGTAAAAATCGGAGTTAGTATGCGAAAGTTATAAGCGAAAAACTAAATTTACTATTCCCGGTTACTGTTCATAGTAAATTCTTTAAATAGGAAGTTACTGTGGTAAGTTTCCAAATTTGGAAACTTACCCGGCCTTTTCTCTCTCCTCTCCCCCGATTTCTTCCTCCTCCAGTTCGGCCGAAACCCCTTCCTCTGAGTTCCTTCGATTCCGACCGCCCCACGACGAAACCCGGACGTTCCTAGGTTCGCCTCTTCCTCCTCGTCATGCCCATGGTCGCATTTCATGGTATCTCGACCGGAGGAGCTCGGATTTAAGCCACAAAGTTCACTGTAGCAGATTGGGTTTTTCGGTGATTTCCGACGATTTCGGTCGTCTCCGGCCACCAAACCGGTGTCGAAGGTTCGGTTTTCTTCACTGATCATTTCCCCTATGGCCTTGTGTCTCGATTTGCTGTGTAGAAGTCGAATTGTTGAATTGAAATTCTAGGGTTCTTGGACAATTTCTGGGTTTATGTTCATTCATTGATTTCGACTGGTTTTGATTGTTATTTGGATGTGTTGTAGTTGAATGAAATGATCAGTAAGTAGAATTGATATGTTAAATTTTACTGCCTTACGCTTGGATTTTGCTTAATAACTGTGGTGGTTGTGAAATATAGGATGATTGCATGTTGTGAGATCTTGGATTTAGAAATATGTGTTTTTGTCGTTTTTCTCACAGGTTGGGTTGTCCACTTTTAAGGGAAGTTCTGTCGAATTTTTCTTAAAAGTGGGCCCCGCAGAGTCCATCTTGAAAATTTGAAAGGATTTTCGGGATGGGTTCTGACAGTTGGTATCAGAGCTTTAGGTTTTCTGTTTCCTGTCACTTCTACTATCTTATGTACTTGATGACATCTAGTGTCTTCCGAGTGATGGCCCGACCGCGGCGGATCCCCATCATGTGCTCTTCGATGCTAGTATGTTCTCAGGTGTATAAGGTAGTTGTCCTGGTATCTTTACTATAAATTGTTTAATCTTCTTTTTCATCTCAGGTGCTATGCCTCCTAGACGCCGAAATCGCGGGGAGACTCCTCCCGCTCCAGGAGACGAGAATGCTTCCAGAGGACTAGCAGATGCCTTGGGACGTATTGTCCAACAGCTAACAGCAGCGCTTCCTGGCTCCAGGACTGATTTTACCATGGAGCGAGCAAAGAGACATGGAGCTTATAGTTTCTCCCATGCTCCGAATGCTATGGATGCCCAGAATTGGCTGAACAAGATGGAGAGGGTCTTTGCTCAGATTAATTGTCCAGAGGAACGAAAAGTGGGGTTGGCAGTAGACTTTCTTGATGGAGTGGCCTTTGATTGGTGGGATACGACTAGCAGAGATTTGGGGGACGTCGGTCCGATAACTTGGGAACAGTTCAAGGAACATTTTAATAGGCGGTACTATGGCACAGCTATCCGTGACAGGATGAAGTATGAGTTTCTACATCTAGAGAAAGGGGATAGGTCGGTGACGGAGTTTGAACAGCGATTCACCCAGTTAGCCCAGTTTGTGCCAGATCTGATAAGTACTGAGGAGGAGCGGATCTACAGGTTCATTGAAGGTTTGGGGGGTGATTATCGTATTCAGTTAACAGCCATACCCTTTTACACCTATCATGAGGCGGTTAACGCCGCTCTGAGGCTGGAGACTATGTATCTATCGGGAGTTCGACCCCGAGACCTAGACAGTCTTAGCCAGGGCCCATCGAAGAGATCAGCTTCCACCTCCGGTTCAGGATCATCAACAGGCAGTGGACAGAGTAGTGGATCTAGTGCTGGATCCCGATTTAGACGCGGGGGGCGCACCAGGACATTCAATCGGGGACAGTTGGGTGGACGTCAGTTTGGACAGAGCAGGGCTAGTTCTAGCAGTCAGCACAGAACTCCAGCTAGTCAGCCAGCCTAGTATGGGCAATATCAGTCAGTGGGGTGCTTTGAATGTGGACAGCCAGATCATTTTAAAAGGGACTGCCCCCTGTTGACTCAGAGAGTTGCACCTACCCATTTTCAGGCGACAGGTCAATCATCCGCTGGTACTTCTACTAGTGGTAATGTTACTTCTTCCAGCGGTACGCGCGCCGGTACAGTAACTCGTGGCAGTTCCCAGCAGGGTAGAGGTCAGAGAGGATGCCCCACGACTCATGCAAGATTACATTCCATGACTCAGCAGGAGGGCCGCGATTCACCAAATGTTATCCTCGGTATGTTATCTGTATTTGGTCAACCTGCTTATACTTTAATTGATCCTGGTGCTTCGCATTCTTTTATGTCAAGTAGATTTGCATGCTTTGCAAATGTACCGCTGTCGCCCCTTATGGGCGAGTGGTATGTATCTCTACCTGCGGGAGCATCATTTAAGATAGAGTGGGTTTTTAAAGGTTGTAGCGTTTTGATTGATGATGTTGATTTGGAAGTTGATCTAATCCCTTTAGATCTTGTAGAATTCGATGTGATTTTGGGAATGGAATTTTTAGCAACTCACCGGGCTAATGTTGATTGCTTTCGCAAGATTGTAGTGTTTAGAAGTCCAGGGAAGCCGATAATTTTCTTTCAGGGTGATCGGAATGTTCTCCCTTCTTGCTTGATTTCAGCTTTAACGGCTGAAAAGCTTTTGAACAAAGGTTGTCAGGCTTACTTAGCTCACATGGTAGATACCAGCAGGGAGGAGTTGAGTATTGAGGATATACCAGTGGTTAGGAAATTTCCCGATGTATTTCCAGATGAATTACCTGGCTTACCCCCTGTAAGAGAGATAGACTTTACTATCGATTTGATTCTGGGGACAACACCTATATCTCAAGCACCTTATCGGATGGCCCCTGCTGAATTAAAAGAATTGAAGACTCAGCTACAGGAATTAGTGGATAAAGGGTTCATTCAATCTAGTGTGTCTCCGTGGGGTGCCCCGGTTTTATTTGTTAAGAAGAAGGATGGCACTTTGAGATTGTGCATTGATTACAGAAAGTTGAATAAGGTTACGGTGAAGAATAAATATCCTTTGCCATGAATTGATGACCTGTTAGATCAGTTGAGGGGAGCTACAGTATTTTCTAAGATTGATTTAAGGTTCGGGTATCATCAATTACGGATAAGGGAATCTGATATCCCTAAGACCGCCTTCCGATCACGATATGGTCACTATGAATTCAGAGTAATGCCATTTGGATTAACCAATGCTCCTGCAGCTTTTATGGATCTTATGAATCGAGTATTCCGTCCTTATCTGGATCGTTTTGTGATCGTATTTATTGATGACATTCTGGTCTACTCTAGAAATGATTCACTGCATGTCAAGCATTTGAGGATTGTGCTACAGACTTTGAGGGAAGCACAGTTGTACGCTAAGTTTAATAAATGTGAATTTTGGCTCAACAGTGTAGGGTTTCTGGGCCATATTGTTTCTGCAGAAGGCATTAGTGTGGACCCTCGGAAGGTAGAAGCAGTGTTAAATTGGGAGAGACCTACTACAGTAACGGAGATTCGTAGCTTCTTGGGCCTAGCAGGTTATTACCGGCGATTCGTACAGGATTTTTCAAAAATTGCAGCTCCTCTCACTCGACTGACTAGGAAGGGTGTGAAGTTTATCTGGTCAGAGGAGTGCGAGCAAAGTTTTCAAGAACTTAAGGTGTTAGCGTTGCCTGACGATAGTGGAGAATTTATGGTGTATAGTGATGCTTCAAGGCAAGGCTTGGGTTGTGTTTTAATGCAACATGGGAACGTGATTGCATATGCTTCCAGACAGCTAAAACCACATGAATTGAATTATCCGACGCATGACCTAGAGCTTGCCGCTGTGGTGCTTGCACTTAAATTATGGAGACACTATCTGTACGGAGCCAGATGTCAAATTTTCACGGATCACAAGAGTCTACAATATTTGCTTACGCAAAGAGACATAAACTTGAGACAAAGAAGATGGTTGGAATTGATCAAGGATTATGATTGTACGATCGAGTATCATCCAGGAAGAGCCAATGTAGTAGCTGATGCTCTTAGTAGGAAATCATATCCTACCATGCCATCCTCTCCTTCCTTATCGTATTTGAGAGCAGTGCGGGTTCCACTTCTTTACGAATTACGAGCTACTGGAGTTAACTTGGAAGTGATTGAAGAATCCGCAGCCTTAATAGCCAGCTTCCAGGTGAGACCAATTTTTATTGATAGAGTACGAGAAGCACAACAACATGACGAATATCTAGAACAGTTGAGGCAGTGGAAAATGGTACTAGAGTAGACTTCACTATCAGCAGGGATGGAGCTTTGATGTCCGGAAATCGAATTTGTGTGCCAGAACGAGACGATCTTAAACAAGAGATATTAGAGGAGGCCCATAGTTCTGCTTATGCCGTGCATCCTGGCGGGACTAAAATGTACCGGACTTTGAAAGAATACTATTGGTGGCCTAATATGAAGAGGGAAATTGCAGCTTATGTAAGTAGGTGTTTGATATGTCAACAAGTGAAAGCCGAAAGACAGAAGCCCTCGGGTTTGTTACAACAGTTACCAATACCTGAATGGAAATGGGAACATATCACTATGGACTTTGTATCCGGATTACCACGTACCGGAAATGGTTATGACAGCATCTGGGTAATTGTAGACCGACTCACCAAGTCTGCACATTTCCTGTCTGTTAAGAAGACTTATAAGATAGATAGATATGCGGAGTTGTACATGAATGAGATAGTAAAACTTCACGGCACACCTGTCTCTATTACATCTGATCGGGACCCCCATTTCACTTCAAAGTTTTGGCGTAAGCTGATGGAAGCTTTGGGTACTCAATCTCAGTTCAGCACTGCATTTCATCCGCAAACAGATGGGCAAACGGAGAGAACTATTCAAACTCTAGAAGACATGTTGAGAGCTTGTGTTTTGCAGTTTAGAGGAAATTGGGACAGCCACCTAGCCTTGATAGAATTTGCTTATAATAACAGTTATCATTCCAGCATTGGCATGGCTCCCTATGAAGCTCTTTATGGAAAACAGTGTCGTACTCCTTTGTGTTGGAACGAAGTAGGAGAAAGGAAGCTTATTGGTCCAGAGATGGTGCAGATTACAACTGAAAAGGTGAAAGTGATTAAAGAAAAGCTGAAGGCAGCCCAGAGTAGACAAAAGAGCTATGCGGATAATCGAAGGAAAGATTTAGAATTTCAAGTTGGTGATTGGGTGTTTCTAAAACTATCACCTTGGAAGGGTATTGTAAGGTTTGGAAAACGTGGAAAACTCAGCCCCAGATACATCGGACCATATCAAATTGCTGAACAGATTGGTTTGGTCGCTTATCGGCTAGTATTACCTTCAAGACTGTCCAAGGTACATGATGTCTTCCATGTTTCCATGCTCCGCAAGTATATTACTGATCCTTCTCATGTCCTTCAAGAGCAGCCCATAAGATTACGGGAAGATCTAACGTATGAAGAAAAACCAATTCAAATTCTGGATAGAAGAGAGCAGATACTCAGGAACAAAACGATACCATTAGTTAAGGTACTTTGGAGTAATCATATGGTAGAAGAAGCTACTTGGGAACCAGAGGATCAAATGAGACGACAATATCCCCACCTTTTCTAACAGGTATGTCAATTTCGAGGACGAAATTCCTTAAGGGGGGGAGATTGTTACGTCCCGAACCCAGAATTTTCGATTTTTATTAATTTGACGGTAGATGTTAGTTACACTTAATTTTTACTCCGTTATATGATTTTAGTGGCCATAAAAGTTGACTTTTTGTTCGGGTCATAATTTGAGAAAATGTTCTTCATGGAAGTCGTAGAGGATGTTAAACCGAGAACATGCATACGTGGTTCGTAAAAATCGGAGTTAGTATGCGAAAGTTATAAGCGAAAAACTAAATTTACTATTCCCTGTTACTGTTCATAGTAAATTCTTTAAATAGGATGTTACTGTGGTAAGTTTCCAAATTTGGAAACTTACCCGGCCTTTTCTCTCTCCTCTCCCCCGATTTCTTCCTCCTCCAGTTCGGCCGAAACCCCTTCCTCTGAGTTCCTTCGATTCCGGCCGCCCCACGACGAAACCCGGACGTTCCTAGGTTCGCCTCTTCCTCCTCGTCATGCCCATGGTCGCATTTCATGGTATCTCGACCGGAGGAGCTCGGATTTAAGCCACAAAGTTCACTGTAGCAGATTGGGTTTTTCGGTGATTTCCGGCGATTTCGGTCGTCTCCGGCCACCAAACCGGTGTCGAAGGTTCGGTTTTCTTCACTGATCATTTCCCCTATGGCCTTGTGTCTCGATTTGCTGTGTAGAAGTCGAATTGTTGAATTGAATTTCTAGGGTTCTTGGACAATTTCTGGGTTTATGTTCATTCATTGATTTCGACTGGTTTTGATTGTTATTTGGATGTGTTGTAGTTGAATGAAATGATCAGTAAGTAGAATTGATATTGTGGATGAAATTTGGTGGCCATAGGAGGAGGTTGATTCCGGCGAATAACCGCCACTCGCCGCCACTGTGGGCGGCGCGTGAGGTGGTGTAGGGCAGGTTTCTGATTGTCGTAATTTGGTTATTAAATCGATGGTATAATGTAGTTTGCATATTGGTGACCTCGGATTAATTTTGGGAAGTGTAGATATGGTTTTCGTTATGGTGTGAAATTCATTGATTAATTCACGAATAATCCGTGTATCGGAATTCCTTAATCGGAAGCTCAAAGTAAAGAAATGAAGTTAGAAAAGTGAAATTGGAGATTTTTTAAGCAAATAATAACAATTGGGATATGGTTTGGTTTTGGTGGATTTAATTTTTATCCGTCCTGTACTTATTGGTTTATGAACGTTATATTGTACAGGACGTGAGGAGGATTCCTACGAAGAGGGTTCGGATCGACGGCAGGCTTAGCCGTATACGGTGAGTGGACGTTTGATTTTAAAGTCATGCATGCAATTAAATTTTCTAAGTTACGAAATTATTTAAAGTATTTGTTATTTAATGAGCAAATTATTCGATTTTGATTATGAAATTAGTTACGGTTCAAATTGCCGATTAGAAGTGGTTATGTTCCATTTCGAACTTTTTATTAGAAATAATCTTCGATAAGATTATTTCTGAAAATGGAAGTATCATTATTTATTAATGGATTCGAATTTCTCGAAAAATCTTCGGAAAGGGAAGATTTCTTCGAGATTATAAACTTACATGATTTTAATATATTGATTCATAATTTTGAATCATGTTGGCGTGCGGGGTCACGTCGTTGGACTAAATTCCTTTCTTGTGAGACTTCGAGGAAATCTCACAAATTCTCGATTTTCATATGGTTCTTACCCACCATACCTGGGTCGATATATTTTATTGCTAGCTAGCCTATTGGTACTCCTCCCTACTTACTTTGTGTTAGTGGGTGAGTAGATCCGAGCATGGGATGCTCTTGAGTGTGGGACACTCCGACCCGAGCCTTAGCGGCTCACTTTATTTTATTGTATGGTGATGACGTTTTTCCTCATACCTTTTAAATTATTTATTTATTTATTTATTCGTCCGACTAACAGGGTCGGTCGAACTTCCCTTAAGCCAGCGGGGCTGGCTTAGTCATGAAAGTGATTTAAAAATCTTTAGTTCCCTATTGCATGCATAAGAACGTTCTAAACAATAAATGTGGGAAAGTGAGAAACACTTCTTTCTTAATTAAATATTTTTGTCCACTCACAACTAACGTTTTATCGCTTACTTTCCCCTGGGTTTTTCGGTTTCCTTTGCCCAGTTCGCAGTGTTGCTGTTCGGCGTGGGATCGAGGCTTAGCACCAGTTCTGCCACTTGCCTTTCGTAGGTTAATATTAACCTACTCCATGTAATATATTTGATTTTATCGTAGATTGCTCTGATAACCCTAAGAGGCTGTATTGTATAAATTTTACTGCCTTACGCTTGGATTTTGCTTAATAACTGTGGTGGTTGTGAAATATAGGATGATTGCATGTTGTGAGATCTTGGATTTAGAAATATGTGTTTTTGTCGTTTTTCTCACAGGTTGGGTTGTCCACTTTTAAGGGAAGTTCTGTCGAATTTTTCTTAAAAGTGGGCCCCGCAGAGTCCATCTTGAAAATTTGAAAGGATTTTCGGGATGGGTTCTGACATCATCGGATCATACGCCTAAGAATCCTTCCATCAGATGTGTCAAGTACATTATTTTAGGCTTGGGTTCCAAAATTCGAAAAAAAATCTGTCATAGTTAGCATGTCGATCGGTCGGTCAAACGATTAAAGCTAAAAAACCCTATTTTTTTCACTAAAAGCTCCAAAGGGCAAGAGCGTCATCAGATCATACACTTGAGAAACCTTCTGTCATATGTGCCAAGTACATTATTATGGGGTTCGGATCCAAAATTTAAAAAAATCCGTCATCATTACGATATCGATCAACTTGGTCAAATGATTAAAGCTTAAAAACACTATTTTGTTCACTACAAGCTTCAAAGGATAACGGCTTCATTGGATCATACACTTCATTGGATCAGATGCGCCAAGTATATTATTTTAGGCTACTCGTCGAAAATTCAGAAAAATCAGTCATCATTATTATGTTGATCGGCTCGGTTAAAAGATTAAGTCTTAATAACCCTATTTTTGTTCACTACAAGCTTCAAAGGGCAAGAGGGTCATCGGATCGTACTCTTGGAAAATTTTCCATTAGATGTGACAATTACAACATTTTGGGATTCAGGTCCAAAATTGATAAAAATCTGTCATCGTTACGATGTCGATCACCTTGGTCAAAGGATTTAAGCTTGATAACCTTTTTTTTTTTTTCACTAGGAACTTCAAAGGGCAAGGCCGTCATTGGATTGTACACTTGAGAGTTCTTCTGTCAGTTGTGTCAAGTACATTATTTTAGGCTTCGAGACAAAAATTCAAAAAACTACGTCATCGATTGTATGTCAATCGATCTGGTCAGAGGATTAGGGGTTACTAACCCTTTTTTTTTTCACTACAAGCTTCAAAGGACAAGGCCATCATCGGATCGTACACTTGAGAATCCTTTCGTTAGATGTGCTAAGGACATTATTTTAGGCTTGTGTTCCAAAATTAAAAAAAATCTATCATCGTTAGCATGTCGATCGGCTCGGCCAAACAATTAAGGCTAAAAAACCCTTTTTTTTCGATGTTAGCTTCAAAGGGCAAGGTCGTCATCGGATCGTGCACTTGAGAATCTTTCCGTCTGATGTCCCAAGTACAATATTTTAGGATTTCAATCAAAAATTTAGAAAAATCTCTCAACGATAGTATGTCCATCGGTTAGGTCAAACGACTAGGGGTTAATAACCCTTTTTTTTTCTTTACAACCTTCCAATGGTAAGGTCGTCATCGGATCATGTACTTGAGAATCTTTCCGTCAGATGTCCCAACTACAATACTTCAGGCTTTGAGTCAAAAATTTAGAAAAATCCGTCATCGATAGGATGTCGATCGAATTGGTCAAACGACTAGAGTTTAATAACCCTATTTTTTCCCTATACAACATTCCAAGGACAAAGTCGTCATCGGATCGTGCACTTGAGAATTCTTACATCAGATGTCCCACCTATAATATTTTAGGCTTTGAGTCAGAAATTTAGAAAAATTCGTCATCGATAGGATGTCGATCGAGTCGGTCAAATGACTAGGGCTTAATAACCCAATTATTTCCCTATACAATCTTCCAAGGGTAAGGTCGTCATTGTATCATCCACATAGGAATTCTTCTGTCAATTGTCCCAAATATAATATTTTAGGCTTTGAGTCAAAAATTTAGAAAAATTTGTCATCGATATGATGTCGATCGAGTCGTTCAAACTACTAGAGCTTAATAACCCCATTATTTCCCTATACAACCTTTCAAGGGTAAGGTTGTCATCGGATCATCTTCTTGAGAATCTTTCCGTCAGATGTCCTAAGTACAATATTTTAGGCTTTGAGTAAAAAATTATGAAAAATCCGTCATCTCTAAAATGTCGATCGAGTCGGTCAAACGACTAGGGTTTAGTAACGTTATTTTTCCCTATACAACCTTCCAAGGACAAGGTCATCATCAGATAATGCATTTGATAATCGTTTCGTTAGATATCCTAAGTACATTATTTTAGGTTTTGGATCCAAATTCGGAGAAATCCGTCATCGATAGGATGTGGATCGGCTCGATCAAACGACTAAGAGCTAATAACTCTATTTTTTGTATATACAACCTTCCAAGGGCAATGCCGTCATTGAATCATACACTTGATAATCCTTCCGTCTGATGTGTCAAGTACATTATTTTAGGCTTTGGATCCAAAATTCTGAAAAATTTGTCATCGTTAGGATGTCGATCGGCTTGGTCAAACGACTAAGGCTATAACCTTTTTTTTTTTTCTCTACAACCTTTCGAGGGTAAGGTCGTCATCAGATAGTGCATTTGATAATGGTTTCGTTAGATATCCTAAATACATTATTTTAGGCTTTGGATCCAAAATTCAGAGAAATCCATCATCGATAGGATGTGGATCGGCTCGGTCAAATGACTAAGGGCTAATAACTCTATTTTTTATATCTACAACCTTCCAAGGACAAGACCGTCATTGAATCATATACTTGACAATCCTTCCGTCTGATGTGTCAAGTATATTATTTTAGGCTTTGGATCCAAAATTCGGAAAAATTTGTCATCATTAAGATGTCGATTGGCTCGGTCAAACAACTAAGGCTTGATAATCTTTTTTTTTTTCTCTACAACCTTCTGAGGGCAAGGTCATCATCAGATAGTGCACTTGATAATCATTTCATTAGATATCCTAAGTACATTATTTTAGGCTTTGGATCGAAAATTTGGAAAAATAAGTCATTGATAGAATGTGGATCGGCTCGGTCAAATGACTAAGGGCTAATAACTCTATCTTTTTTATATACATTCTTCCAAGACAAGGCCGTCATTGAATCATACACTTGACAATCCTTTCGTCTGATGTGTCAAGTACATTATTTTAGGCTTTGGATCCAAAATTTGTCATCATTAGGATGTCGATCGGCTCAGTCAAACGACTAAGGGCTAATAACTCTATTTTTTGTATATACATTCTTCCAAGACAAGGCCATAATTGAATCATACACTTGACAATCCTTTCGTCTGATGTGTCAAGTACATTATTTTAGGCTTTGGATCCAAAATTTGTCATTATTAGGATATCGATCGGCTCGGTCAAACCACTAAGGCTTGATAACCCTTTTTTTTTTCTCTACAACCTTTCGAGGGCAAGGCCGTCATCAGATAGTGCACTTGATAATCGTTTCGTTAGATATCCTAATTACATTATTTAAGGGTTTGGATCCAAAACTCGGAAAAACCCGTCATCGATAGGATGTGGATGGGCTCGGTCAAACTACTAAGGGCTAATAACTCTATTTTTTGTATATACAACATTCCAAGGGCAAGGCCGTCATTGAATCATACACTTGACAATCCTTCCGTCTGATGTGTTAAGTACATTATTTTAGGTTTTTGATCCAAAATTCAGAAAAATCAATCATCATTAGGATGTCGATCGGCTCGGTCAAACGACAAAGGCCCAATAACTATTTTTTCTATATACAACCTTCCAAGGGCAAGGTTGTCATTGGATCATACACTTGAGAATTCTTTCGTCTGATGTGCCAAGAACATTATTTTAGGCTTTTGATCCAAAATTTGAAAAAATCAGTCATCGTTAGGATGTCGATCGGCTTGGTCAAACAACTAAGGCTTAAAAATCCTTTTTTTTCTATACTTCCTTCCAAGGGCAAGGCCGTCCTCGGATCATGCACTTGATAATACTTCTGTTAGATGTCCCAAATATATTATTTTAGGTTTTCGATCAAAACTTCAGGAAAATTCATCATTGATATGATGTCAATCGGCTAGGTCAAATAACTAAGGCTGAATAACCCTATTTTCTTTTCCATACAACCTTCCAAGGACAAGGCAGTTATCAGATCATGCACTTGATAATCCTTCCGTCAATGTCCGAAACACTTTATTTTTGGCTTTGGATCCAAATTTCGGAAACGTTCGTCATCGATAGGAAGTCGATCGGCTCGGTAAAACGACTAAGGCTTAATAACTTTCAAATTTTTTTTTCGATACAACGTTCCAAGGGCAAGGCTGTCATCGGATCATACACTTGAGAATCCTTCCGTTTGATGTGCGGAGTGCATTATTTTAGGCTTTGGATCTAAAATTTAGAAAAATGTCATCGATAGAATGTCGCTCGGCTCGGTCAAACGACTGAGGCTTAATAACCCGATTTTTTCTCTATACAGCTTTCCAAGGGCAAGGTCGTCATGAAATAGTACACTTGAGAAATATTCCTTTACATGTGTCGAGTACATCATTTTAGGCTTCAGGTCTGAAATTGGGAAAAATCTATCATCATTCGGATGTCGATCGCCTCGTCAAAGAATTAAGGCTTAATAAGCCTATTTTTTTCACTACAAGCTTCAAAGGGCAAGAGCGTCATTGGATAGTACATTTGAGAAAACTATCCCTACGATGTGCCAAGTACATTATTTTGTGTTTCGGGTCGGAAATTGGGAAAAATCTGTCATCGTTAGGATGTCGATCGGCTTGGTCAAATGGATAAGGCTTGGTCAAATGGATAACCCTAATTTTTTTCACTACAAGCTTCAGAGCGTAAGGGCATTATCAGTTCATACACTTAAGAAACATTCCATCAAATGTGCCAAGTTTATTATTTTAGGCTTCGGGTCTGAAATTGGAAAAAATCCATCATTGTCAGGATGTCGATTGGCTCGATCAAATGTTGAAGGCTTAGTAACCCTAGGTTTTTTTCACGACAATCTTCAAGGGTAAGGGCGTCATGAAATCATACACTAGAGAAACCTTCCATTAGATGTGTCGAGTACATCATTTTAGGCTTTGGGTCTGAAATTGGGAAAAATCCATCGTTCGGATGTCAATAGCCTCGGTCAGAGAATTAAGGCTTAATAACCCTATTTTTGTCACTACAAGTTTCAAAGGGCAAGAGCGTCATCAGAACGTACACTTGAGAATCCTTCCATCATATGTGCAAAGTACATTATTTTAGGCTTTGGCTCCAACATTTAGAAAATTCCGTCATTGCTATTAATTTAGAAAATTCCCTCATTGTTATGATGCCGATCAACTCAGTGAAAGGATTAAGGCTTAATAACCCTATTTTTGTTTGTTACAACCTTCAAAGCACAGGGACATTATCGGATCATACACTTGAGAAACCTTTCGTTAGATAAGGCAAGTACATTATTTTAGGCTTCAGTTCAAAAATTCGGATAAATCCGTCATCGTTAAGATGTCGATTGACTCAATCAAACGACTGAGCAATGGCCCTATTTTTTTTCATTACTTGCTTCAAAGGGCAAGGACGTCATCGGATCGTACACTTGAGAAACCTTCCATCAGATATGCCAAGTACATTTTTTTAGGCTTCGATTGTGAAATTGAAAAAAAAACCATCATCGTTAGGACATCGATAGACTCGGTGAAATGGATAAGGCTTAATAACCCTTTTTTTTTTTCACTACAAGCTTCAAAGGATAAGGGAATCATGAAATTTTACATTTGAGAAACCTTCCGTTAGATGTGTTGAGTACATCATTTTTGGCTTTGGGTCTGAAACTGAGAAAAATCCGTCATCGTTAGGATGTCGATCGCCTCTGTCAAAAAATTAAGGCTTAATAACCCTATTTTTGTTCGCTGCAACCTTCAAAGGGTAAGGGCATTATTTGATAATACACTTGAGAAACCTTCCATCAGATGTGCCAAGTACATTATTTTAGGCTTCAGGTCTGAAATTGGGAAAAATCCATTATCGTTAGGATGTCGATCGGATTGGTCAAATGGATAAGGCTTAATAACCCTCATTTTTGTTCACTACAAGATTCAAAGGGTAATCGCATCATGAAATTGTGCACTTGAGAAACTTTCTGTTAGATGTGTCGAGTACGTCATTTTAGGCTTTGCATCTGAAATTGGGAAAAATCGGTCATCGTTAGGATGTCGATCGCCTCGGTCAAAGAAATGAATCTAAATAACCTTTTTTTTTTTTCACTACAAGCTTAAAGGGCAAGGGCATCATCGGATCATACACTTGAGAAATCTTCTGTCAGATGTGCCAAGAACATTATTTTAGTTTTTGAGTCCGAAATTGGGAAAAAACCGTCATCGTTAGGATGTCGATCAGCTCGGTCAAATGGATAAGGCTTAATAACCCAAATTTTTTTCACCACAAGCTTCAAAGTGCAAGAGCATCATCAAATCGTACGCTTGAGAAACCTTCCTTAAGATATGTCAAACACATCATTTTAGGCTTCGGGTCCAAAATTAGGACAAATCCGTCATCGTTAGGATGTCGATCGGCTCAGTCAAAGGATTAAGGCTTAATAACCTTATTTTTGTTCACTACAACCTTCAAAGGGCAAAGGTATCATCGGATCATATACTTGAGAAACCTTCCATTAGATGAGCCAAGTACATTATTTTAGGCTTTGGGTAAAAAATTCAGAAAATTTTACAATAATTATGACGTCGATCCACCCTGTCAACCGACCAAGGGTTTTTTTCTTATTTCTATTAACTCACACTTTGAATGGCTAGATCGTTTCTGAATTAAAGTTTTGAGACACAATATTAAAGTACACTTCACGTCAAGTTTCTGAGAATTTTCATGAATTTTTGCCGACCTTATAACTATTTATTACAATTTTTAAAAGTTTTAGAATTTTAAAAACTATTTATTTATTATATTCTTAAAAACATATTAATTATTTATTAAAAAATAATTTATTAGAGATACGATCTGGACTGTATGCTCTGCAGCTTTTGATATGCACCGTTAATAGAAATATAATATATATATATATATATATATATCGACCTCGCCGCCATCTGCCCAGAACCTCGCCGTCTACAACAGCAGCACCTCCAACGTCGACGTTGCAGGCTAGGGTTTTGGGGTGGTGCTTGTGAAGCCTGAGCGCCGCCTTGTTGAACCTTATTTTTCAGACTTTTCGGGTGTCACAGATGAGCTTGAGGGTGGTTAGCGCGTCATCAGCCCAAGTGAGACGGAGCTGCTGGTGGAGATAGAATGCCGGAGTATTCGGTATGACGTGGAAGAAGAGATCGAGGCAAGGGTTGCCGGAGGAGAGGAAAGTGGCGGAGTTGTTCTCGTTGAAGCCCATCGGGGATTTCGGGGTTGACTTGTTGAGGTTGTTGAAATTGCCGACCATGGAATCGATGAAGGGGTCGCTGTAACGGGGCTCGGGTTAGGGGGTGGATCGGTTGATCTCTTGATGGGATCTCCTCCGCCTCGGTGGTCTGTTGTGTAGGTGGTCTAACAGAGGACAGAAGGAACCTTGACACTAGGCCAATTTTTCAATCAGACGACAGTTTTTCACTGTCGTCTGATTATAGGGGCTGCTTTGTCTATCTCAATGCAGTTTGATACATGAATCAGACAATACCACAAAGCTGTTGTCTAATAATATTTAGTACAATAGCAGTTACTATCCTGTCTGTTGTCTGAACACCAAGAAGAACAACAGCGGCTTATATACTTACTATTGTCTAAAGGTGTTCCAGACAACAGGGGCTTATATGCTTGCTGTTGTCTGAAGGCTTGATCAGACAACAGGGACTTATATGGTTGTTGTTGTCTGAAGGCTAGGTCAGACAATAGGGGCTTATATGCTTGCTGTTGTCTGAAGGTTTGGTCAGACAATATGTACTTGCAAATCCCATTGTCCATCCATTCTTGATACTATAGATTTCTCCAAAAAACTGTTGTTTGTTGTTTTCCTAGACAATGACTTTCTCATTCTTTTAGTCCTTATAGTATTATAGTTAGATGGCTCATAAAACAGTTTTTGTTAGGCATTTTGTGATGATCAATTATTGGACAATAGTTTTTAGCTGGATTGAATGGTCTGATAGACATTCAAAATGACATCACATCCAAAACACATTCATTTATATAAAAATCCGATACATTCATCCATATATCCAACAAAGTGATTACATCAACATAACTAGTTTTCTAACAAACAATATTTAATAAAATGTTGAAGAAGAACACACTTTGTGATGACAACGAAGATGCCAGGAAAAGCTGCATCAACAAAAGCCTTTACTTTCGTTGTCACTCCCCTATGCCTTGATGCCTCTCCTTTATGTATGTATGAATGATGGGAAGTTAGATAAGCACTTTTTTCACCCTACATGGAAAGTCTCTTCTAGCATAGAACTGCAAGATCCTTAACACATCCATTGTTTAGATAGTTTCATATCTGCATTTAAGTGTTATAGACTAGTCTAACAAAAAGTGAAAGTACTTGTACAAAATTTGATTGAATCTTAAGCATTTCTGATGTTCCCAAGTTTTTGGGTAGTCTTGCATCATATACTAACCGAGTCAAGGACTTGAAGTCTTACGAGCATCTTTGTGTCTGCAGTAAGATGAAAAATACTAGATCAGGTGATGTATAATAAAAAGCAGAGGGAATACATATTCTTAAAGTCATACATATTCCCTGTTCTAAGTGTTTCCATTAATTAAATAAACCCAGATTATATGCATCTAGTAGATGAACACCATTGTCTTAAGCTTCATTTTACTAAGCATATGTATCATTCACATCATCTCAAAATTTATACCTGGATTTGAAACAGTTAAAAGCCTTGATGGCACGCTGTTCCAAAAATCGCAGAATGTGAAAAAGAATGAAAATTAAATTTTCAGCCTCATAACAAAGAGAAACCAAACTACCAAAAAAGAATACAAAATAATTATCATAAAAAAAGTGACCCAAAACTTTACTGTATATGAAGATATCCGAAAATAAAACAACAATGGCATTTTACAATTATTCATTAACAAAACAATCACAATCACAACCAAAATTAGAAATTTGTTTACAAATTTAATCACAATCGAGTGAACACGAAAACCATAGAAGAGCAATCAAAGTCATCAAACAGAATCAGAAAGAAATCAAGAAGTTTGCCAAAAATTTCAACCAAAGTTTAGTCAAAAAAGTCAGAAATGTTATTCATTTACAGCTATTAAGCTTACTTATATACTATCTAGAGCATTATCACATGAAAGAATGCATATTAAATTAAACATCTGAATCAGTATATAATATAACAAAACATCTGCCATCTGAATAAAACCAATACTCATTTTTTGTCCCCATTTGGGACCTGCGGCATACTAAAGCTTTCATTATGTCTCTTCCTAATTGAACTGATTCTAACTGACAGGACCCGCCCCGAATTTCACCCTGAAATCTGAGGTGGCCCTGTGGGGCGCACCTTAGGAATAACTCTACCAAAAATTCAGCAGAGTCACCCCTAAAATGGACTACCCAAAAACCTGTAAATAACACATTCACACTTCTAATAAACCATCCTTATTCTTCTGGAGCCGCCCTGCTCCCCAAATCACAACAACTCCACAATTTACAACTAAAATACGAATCATACAACATTTATCCCACAGGTTATCAGAGCAATCTAAAAGAGAAAGAGAAAATAAAATAAAGGTAGGTTCCACAGTTAACCTACAATGAAAACAATAGCAGCAGATGCTATGCCTCGAATCCTACTATGCCGAACCAGTTACTCTGCAGACTGGGCATTTGAAAACGAAGGGCCCAGGGGAAAAGTATATAAAAACGTTAGCGTGAGTGGACAAAAATAAGTAATTGTAAGGAGAAAATAAATTTATACTTTCCCGCACATATCTTCTTAAAAACCCGATGCATGCAGCAATTTAAAGAAACACAATAACTTTAGTTCAGCTCAAGAAAACCGACTAGCCCCGCTAGTCACAACCGAGCAAAAAGGAAAGAATTCTGATACTCAAGAAAATAAGACCAGCCCCACTGGTTAGGGAATCGGACTAGCCCCGCTAGTCAAAATAATAAAATAATATATGGGGAAGAAGTATCACCATACGAAAGAAGGGAGCCTCTCGGGCTCGGGTCGGAGTGTCCCACACTCTGGAGCATCCCACACTCTGCTCTACTCACCCACGAACACATAGTAAGTAGGGAGGAGTACTAATAGGCTAGCTAGCAATAAAATATATCGACCCAGGTATGGTGGGTAAAAACCATACGAAAATCGAAAATCAGTAGGACATCCCCGATGTCTCACAAGAAAAGAAATTTAGTCCAGCGACGTGACCGCGCACGCCAATATAAATTCGGAATCATAAACCAATAAACGAAAATCAAATAAGTTCTTAAGTTCCGATGAAAAATCCCATTTCCGAGGATTCCTCGGAAAAAGCAAATCCGCTAATAAATAATACTTTCATTTCCGGAAATAATCTCGGAAAACAACTCGTCGAAGATTATTTCAAATAACAAATTTAAAACGGAGCATAACAACTTCTAAAATGCATGATTACGAATATTTAAATCCGAATAATATGCTCGATAAATTAAAACAATAATTTAAATTACTAATCCATTTCCCAAAACAAAATCAATAATCAATATCAATTTCCCGAAAGTAAAATATAATAATATGTTCATTAATTAAGTAAATACTTATTTCGGAAAATCAATTGCATGCATCAATATTTAGAAAACCAAAAGTCCACTCACAGTATACGGCTAACGTGGTATCCAAGCGTAAGGATCCTCATCAAGTGATGAGTCGGTATCTCGTCTTGTACATTATTATTCGTAAACTAACAATTACCGGACGGAAAGAAAATAATGTTACGATAAACAATAATTAAATCCTATACCCATAACCTCAACTCCTCCGATTCTCTTCCACATCCCACCAAACTTCACCAACACTGCCCAATCGTCAAATTCAGACTTTACAACAATTATGGAGGAAATCCGACAATCGGATTCACGATTAACATTAATCGAAATCCAAATCTTTAGAAATTTATAACCGATTCAAAACTCCACCAATCCTCACCAAACTTCATATACAAGTTCTAGGATAATTATAGGATTTAACTAGTCAGAAATTGGAATTAAACAGTTACCCTAGCCACCGTTACCGCCACCCACAATGGCGGTGCCGTCACCAAAGTCACCAGCTCCAATGGCCACCAAATTTTGGCAGTAGCACCTTCTCAACACACCCATTAATTCTCTCAACTATGACCAAGTTAGAAAATGAGTAGAAGTACCTCAAAAAATAAGGAGAAGTTTGAACCCGAATGAACAGTAAAATCTTCCAATTATGCCTTCTTCCTCCACGCTGCAAATCGTTGCAAGAGGTTTGAGGAGCATCATCTACGTCGCAAGGCGCTTCTAATGGACTAAGGTTTGTCGCCGGAGGTGGCCGAAATTGAGAGAAATCGGCTTTGACCACTTTTGCTACAGTGAAACTTCAAGGACCCGATGCGTCATTTTCCGGCCAAGCCGCCGTGAGCCACCACCGCAGGCGTCAAGAGGAGGTCGAGACTAGTCCGTAGCCACCGGTTCACTCTTTTTGGTGGCCGGAAAAGAGAAAGCAACCGGAGTTGCAGAGGAGAGAGAGAAAACATGCAGAGGAGAAAGAGAGAGCGCACGGGAGGAGAGAGAAAGGGAAAAGAAAGTTACCCGGCTACAGTAGAAAATTCAAATTTATACTTTCTATCATGAACAGTAACTTCAGTATTTTGCTTATACCTTTCGCATACGAACTCCGATTTTTACGAACCACATATGCACGCGCTCGGTTTAACGTCCTCTACAACTTTCATGATGAACATTTTCTCAAATTTTGACCCGAAAAAAAAGTCAACTTTTAGGGCCACTAAAAGTATCGAAACAAAGTAAAAAGTGAAATTAATTATCGTTTACCATCCAAATGACTAGTAAACGGGTAAATTTAGGTTCGGGACGTTACACTAACACTCTATAACTGTCTTAATATACAATGATTCCGTCCAGCTACAAGCACCAAACATCATCCCATTACAATCTCAACAACTAGACAAACTACATCATTGCCAGGATTTAAACATAATCGGTTGCAATATGGTTATGTAGACCACATATGAAAAAAAATAGAAAAATAATACTAATGATAAAGAAAAAAAAACAGATAATGATCTTCCCATATACCAATGTTTCCCAAATGGCATAAACCACATAATATAAACCAAATGATCCGAACACAAGAATTTTCATTTTTAATCCCCATTTAGTTTTTCTTGCTGATTCTTTAAAAGCTCTTCCATATAATTGATAAAGGAAAAATTTAGAGAAAAAAGAAAGAAAGAAAGAAAGGAGAAGATCGAGTTAGAACCTGGATAGTCAAAGCCCAGGACAGGTTTAATTAATCAACCCCCAAGAAAATATCATACAAATACAAATCTTAGAAATGAAACCCAGAAGCAAGACCCCAAAACTTGTCAAGTTTAGGTTTCTAAAAACTACAATCAATCAGAGATGAGAAAAACAAAAATCAGATTCAAGATTTCACCTCTTGTTTCTTTTTATTTGCAATCACTCATACATATGGAGAAGGATAAAAACACCCAAAAATTAGATTCAATCTAAAATGAAAATTCATTAACACATAATATGAAACACTCTCAAGAAATCATCTCTTACCAAGACCCAGGAAATCATCTCTGTTTGAAGATAGAGATATACTCAAACGGCTTCTGATAATTTTCCGTTGTTTCCTCCAAGTCTAGAAATCTCAAGGTTAGAAATCCATTTAATCCAAATCAACTAATCTGAATCCAAAATTCGAAACTAGACTTCTTACCTTTCTGCTTCTGAACCATCACGTATTCATAAGTCATAACCACTCTTCCTCTGCTTCAGTACTCAAACTTTTCCATTCAAGACCCACAGGACCTCCAAATTCAGAAAAAATGCAAATCAAAATTCATAATCTTTAGAACTGAAGCTTCGATTTTGACAAAAAGGAGAGTTCAAAGCTTACTGAATCAAAGTGGTGGTGGAGCTATTGCGAGATGGCGGCCGGAAATTGATGAAGGAAATGGAGCAGTAGCAGCAGCAGCAGCGTGGCTTGGAGGGTCACGTGTAGAGGTAAGAGTCGGTACATGGCGGTTCTGGGCTTGGGTTTTGATTATATTGAGGTGCTGGTTCGATTGGTGGTGGCGGTGTCGTGAATTAGTGGCCAAAAATGGCGGTCTCCAGCGATGGCAGGGAGAAATGGAAGGGAGAGAGAACAGAGAATTGGGCGTGCGGCCGAGAGAGAGAGAGTGCGTGTGTGTGTGGAGGGAAAGAGTGAAAATTAAAAATTTGGCTTGTGTTCAGTAAGGCGTGCCAGCACATTTGAACTAAAACTCACACAACGTCACTTTTAGTACATTGTCTGAAAGAGAATTGCACAATAGACAACTAAAAAACTGTCGTGTGATTAAAAACAATCAGATGACATCTTTTTTCAACCATTGTGTTAATCAACCTTGAACAACATCAATGTAATAACTGTTGTCTGAATTGATTGATTCAGACAACATCGGAAAAACAACCATTGTCTTATTTACAATTGCACAACAGTAATGGAACAACTGTAGTCTGATTTAAAAATTCAGACGACATAAATTTTTTTGCTGTTGTCTGATTATTTCAGACGACAGTTAAAATGTTTGATGTCTGATGCGGCTGAAATAGCCTCACAATTTAACCCTGCAAAATGTAGTTGTCAGTATAGGATAAGCAGAGATCAGTATGGGGATTGCAGGGTACACCTACACAAAAAGGTCAATTAACAAATAAAAGAATAAAATGGGGGGTATGGGATTTGGTTACTAATCTACTTAAAATAAAATAAAAACAATATACAATGATCGACTTCCCTAACCTAGACCAATACCACTCGAAAATTACTAAGTGTAAAGACAAAAAATCTATTTCAACATGCTACAAAAATGTGCCCACCTTAAATGCCTAGATAAGAGCCCAAATGAAAAGCCTCAGCGGATCAATCCATTTATCTAATTCGTTCTAATGTGGGCTTGGATCGGAAGAGTCCTTACCATGCCCAATACCACTAATTTTTTAGAACACTCAGCGTAATTCTCTTAATCAGTAGTATTATCTAACCCCCAAATCGACTCACACATGCAAATTAACCATTACACATAGAATTTAACACATAATTTCCAGAATCGTTTAACCATTGAAACATGGTTTTTACCACTTTAGAATTAATTATTACTTGTTTAACTCAGCGTCTTAACAAATAACAATTATTCTTGGCAAATTAAGCAAACAAAAAAGAACACTCAGCGTGATTCTAGCATGGGAACTTATTAACCTAACTCTGAAAATTACCTAAACACGTAAAAGGGCTCAAGACTATAACATGCATCATCAAAGAATTCTCAAAATTAACTCAATAATAAACTGAAAATCTCAAAAATATTAAATAAAAATATTCTGAACATTTCATGTCTCCAATCACACAACTCGCAAATCCAAACACACAAAACTGAAACAAAAATTTAAAGTAGAGTCATAGTTACACTTTGAAGCTTTCCTCAGCGGCTTGGCAACAAGGTGGTGAACTCGTCTCTGCTATGGTGGTGGAGCATCTTTGACTCAACGCCTAAGAGCTTCGTAGATTGTTGGATGGATGGTGGTCACGGTCTTGTAGGTGATGGAGGATTGATGAGTGAATTTGGCAGAGTCTCGGAAAAGTTTTTGGCCAGGAAGTGCTAGGCAAGGAAGTGATCCCCATTTTGTTCTGGATGTTGCCTATTTATAAGGGAGCAGTGGTTGGCTTTTGTCGATCGTACCCTTCATCATTTGGACGGATGGGATTGCATAGCTTTCTTCATCTTCTCTTTAATTTTCTGTTTCTTATTTCTTTTCCTTTTAATTTCTCATAATGGGGTACTTATGGCCTTAATTCCTCTCAATAATGGGGCAATTCCTTTAATTTCCCAATTGAAACATTTTTCTCCTTTATTCCCCTTCTTCATTACTTGGTCAAACGTCTTAAATTTCCTACAAAAAGGTGAAGAATATCAGAATTTTTTTAGAGAAAATAAAGGGAATTAAAATGTAAAGACCGCAAAAACATCGACGGTAAGGAATCCTGATCCCGTTAGGATTTTTTCATAAATTTTTCATTTTCCGCCTATTTTACTCCAAACACTCTACAAGACTCTCAAAATGACTTTAATGACTCAAAACACAAATCTAAGGGAGAAATAAGGCTAGAATGGAGTGTATACTCATGAAAATCGTCGCACTTTGTGCTTTTATCAACTACCCCACACTTAACTTTTGCTAGTCCCTTAGCAAAATAAAATACAAAACAAAACAAAGACTCGACAAAAAGCAAGTAAGTGACTCGACTGCCCCTAGCTGTTGTCTCAGAGACTCCAAACTCATGGCTTTTACGTTAAACACTTAATCAAAATCACATAGATAATTCCAAGGTTAATAAACATGTGACACCCATATGACGAAGCAAGATATTAAGAACTTAGGTTATACAGTGAATGATAGCATGTTTCGAACAAGTCCAATCCAAACTCACAAGGCATACTCTCGATTTGTCTCTCAGAAATGGCTATGCTTAAAAGCTTAACGCTCAAGTATATGCAAGAGAACAAATTGTAAGGCAACAAACAGCTTGCATATTTCATCAACAAAAGCATTTTGTGAATTTTTTTTTTTAACAACCTCAAGAAATGACTAAGTGCACAAATGGACATAAACCATAAGCTCAACTTTGTACCTGACTCCACTAACCAAAGCTGCCCATCTCAAGGATCAAGTAAGGACTTGTAACGGGTTGTAATGGGGCTAAGCTAGGTTTTTTGAAAAGAAGATTAAGGATACAAAAATCCTAAGGACCTAGCAGAGCATATATGGACGACCTTATGTCACCATTTTTGTAGGCCAATTATCATTGTCTTGGCCCCAAGCTTCACTTTAACCAGGGAAACGGACAAATTTTCAACTTTGAGCCTTCTTCAAATATGAAAGTCCAGAACCACACTTTAACAATTTTCCAAGTGTTTTCTTTTCAATTTTTCTTCTCTTTCACCGTTTTTCTTTCTTTCCTTTTTCATTTTCTTTCATTTTCTTTTTTTCCACTGCAATCTTTTTTTTTTTTTTCCTCTCTCTTGATTTTTCCCCACCCCACACTTGTCTTTCATCGTCACCCCTATACACTATGTCCTGCTCTACTAAGTCCCCAGCATAAGGGTAGAGATATCTTGTACTAAGCTCATGGTAGGGTAGTGAGGGTGATGAAACAAAGGTTTTCAATGTAGGCGCAAAGGGGTTCATTCTAAGGAGTCCCACGACGGGCACAATAGGGGACACATGCTTGTTTGGCTATAGTGGTTACCCTAATGCCTTCTATCCTATCCAAGATCAGGGCATATTATGGCACACAAGTTTTGACAGTCACAAAAGTCGAGTTCTAGTACTCTCTAGTCCATTAAACTCTATGGCACATGATCATTGGATTTCCAAAGAATAATGAGGTCTAGCAAATACGGCCATGAAATTCTGAATTTATCAATTAAGCACTCGGAAAGAAAGTATTTCAGCTCAGCAGCTCACTTAGGGTCAAATGAATCAGACTTAATCCTAGCATGATTAATGAACCAAGTTACAATCCTATCTCAAATCTTCATACAAGTATCACAATATCGATTAACCACATAATTCAATTAAGTCCTATTTCGATCGTGAAAACCTTCAGCCATGAATTCGGAGACATGTTCATCGTAGACGTTAGGAGCATCCTAAGACTCAAACAAACAAAAAGACTCTATAAAACCAACGAAATTTTTTTTTTAATTTTTTTTAAAAAAACTGAAAATTGAAAATATTCTAAAATAAAAGTGCAACCCACCCCACACTTAGAATCTACATTGTCCTCAATGTAGGAAAAAAAAAATGGTATATAGACCCTAAATATGGGGGGCTACGAAAATAAGGAAAGGGTAAAACAAACAAACAAACAAACAAAGACACAGATACAATTCAATCTAAGTGAAGAGATAGAAATGTCAAACTCTCGTTGATGGCTCCTCCATAGCTTCGGTTGAAATGGGTTGCCTCCCACGCAGCGCTTAATATTTATAGTCCATCAGCCTGGACTCTCCTCCTTGTTCACACGTCTTGGGGAGCCTCATGGAGGGGTATGTCTTCCAATGTGTGCTCCACAAAGGACTCATAGTAGGGCTTGAGACGATGCCCATTAACCTTGAACTCCTTCCCTGTCTTCTCACTCTTGATCTCTACAGCACCATGAGAAAACACATTAGTCACTATAAATGGGCCAATACAACGAGAACGAAGTTTACCTGGGAATAGCTTAAGTTTGGAATGGAATAACAGAACTTTCTGGCCCACTTGGAAGCTTTTTCCGCGGATCATTTTGTCATGGTAGGCCTTTGTCTTCTCCTTGTAGATCCATGAAGCATCGTAGGCCTCATTCTTTATCTCCTCAAGCTCATTTAGCTGTAGCTTCCTATGTAGGCCGGCTTCATCATAATCCATGTTGAACATCTGGACAACCCACCAAGCCTTGTGCTCTAGCTCCACTGGAAGGTGGCATGCCTTTCTATAGGCCAACCTAAAGGGAGACATCCCAATAGGCGTCTTGTAGGCCGTTCTGTAGGCCCACAATGCATCATCCAATCTCTAGCTCCAATCCTTCCTTGTTGGGCCCACTGTCTTCTCGAGTATCGTCTTGATCTCCCTGTTGGACACCTCCGCTTGGCCACTGGTCTGAGGGTGGTAGGGCGTTGACACCTTATGGGTTACCCCATACTTCTTCAGCAAAGCCTTGATTGTACGATTGCAAAAGTGAGAACCTCCATCACTGATCAGCACACGTGGCACTCCAAACCTGGTAATTTATGTTAGTTCTCAAGAAACCTGCAACCACTTTTGAATCGTTAGTCTTGGTGGCTTTTGCTTCCACCCACTTTGATACATAGTCCATAGCTAGTAGTATATATAAACAGCCATTAGACGAAGGAAATGGGACCATAAAGTCAATGCCCAAAACATAAAAATTTTCTACATTTCTTATTGGGTTCATGGGCATTTGATCTTTTGGGCCAAGATTACCAGTCCGTTGGCACCTATCACAAGAAATACATAACAAGTTTGCATCCTTGAAGATAGTAGGCCAATAAAATCCACAGTCTAAGACCTTCAAGGCCGTTCTATGAGGCCCAAAGTGGACTCCACACGCTTCACTATGGCAAAATGACAGAATTGACCTATGCTCAGACTCTGGGATACATCTCCTAATGACTTGGTCACTACAATGTTTCCATAAATAGGGCTCATCCCAAATAAAGTGCCTAGCCATTTTCTTCAATTTATCCTTACTAGCTTTGGAAAGTGTATCAGGAAATGTCCTAGTGACTAAATAGTTAACTATATCAGCATACCAGGGCACACTAACCTCTATCCCAAAGAGATGCTCATCTGGGAAAGTTTACTGTAGGGGCTGGGCGTCCTCCTCATGGACTATCCTGCTCAAATGGTTCGCCACCACATTCTCACTGCCCTTCTTGTCCTTAATCTCTAGATCAAACTCCTGAAGCAACAAGATCCATCGAATTAATCTGGGCTTGGCCTCCTTCTTGATCATCAGATATCTCAAGGCTGCATGGTCAGAGTAAACAATTACTTTAGAGTGCAATAAATAAGAACGAAACTTATCTAACGCAAAGACTACAGCCAAGAGTTCTTTTTCAGTGGTGGAGTAGTTGAGCTGAGCATTGTTGAGGGTCCGAGAAGCATAGTAAATTGCATAGGGCTTCTTATCCTTCCTCTGGCCCAACACAGCTCCAACAGCATAGTTCGATGCATCACACATAAGCTCGAAGGGTAGACTCCAATCTGGAGGGCAAATGATGGGGGCCGTGGTCAACAACTCCTTGAGCTTCTCAAACGCCTTCTTGCAATCCTCATTGAACACAAAGAGCACATCCTTCTGCAATAGGGCACACATAGGTCACGCCACCTTGGAGAAGTCTTTGATGAACCTCCTGTAAAATCCTGCATGGCCAAGAAAAGAGCGTACCTCCCTCACAGTTGTGGGCTATGCAAATCTGGTTGTATCCACTATATCCGTCCAAGAAGCAATAGTAGGAATGGCCCACCCGCTCCAACATCTGGTCAATAAAAGGCAAAGGCATATGATCCTTCCTCGTTGTGGCATTTAGCTTCCGGTAGTCGATACATACCCTATGACCTGTAACTAATCTTTGGGGCACTAGCTCATTATCATCGTTCTTTATCATAGTCATCCCAGACTTCTTGGGCACCACTTGCACTGGAGAGACCCACTTACTATCAGAAATGGGGTAGATTACCCCATAATCGAGCAACTTGATCACCTCATCTTGGACCACCTTCATCATAGGAGGATGTAGACGTCTTTGGGCTTCTCTTGTGGGCTTTGCTCCATCTTCTAACAGGATCCGGTGGACACATGTGGTTGGGCTGATTCCCTTGATATCTGCTAGAGTCCAACCAATGGCAGTCTTATGCTTCTTCAACACGTCCACAAACTTCCTTTCTTGCTCTACATCCAGCGTTGATGATATGATCACTGGGAGGGTCTCATTTTCTCCTAGGTACGCATACTTCAAATGTTCAGGGAGTACCTTTAATTCCAACTTCGGTGCCTGAACCATATACGGTAGCATTTTATTAGTAGAAACCGGAATTGAGAAATAGGAAATGGACCTCTTTACAGGCTGAGCCTTGAGTGAGGCCACAGTCTTAATCACTCTGGGCTCCACAACATCCCACTCAACCTTAGGGATAGGATCCCCATTTGCATCATATCCGACCCCCTCCTCTAGGGTCAGAGCTAATTCATCCTCAACCATTGCTTTGGAGAATACCTGTGCGAGTGAATCAACTACATCAATAGCAAAGCAAGGTTTCAAATCAGAAACAGGGTACCTCATGGCTTCAAGAATGTTGAAGCGTATAACGTCACCATCAAACTCCATGGTGAGAGTCCCTTTGTACACGTCGATCTTCGTTCTCGCAGTCCTCATAAAGGGACGCCCTAAAATTAATGGAGTGGTATTTAGGGGCGATTCCTCCATGTCCAAAACATAGAAATCCGCAGGGAATATCAGATGGTTTACCTGCACAAGAACATCCTCAACATACCCTTGAGGGTATTTATTAGACCTATAAGCAAGTTGAATGACAACATTATCCCTTTGAAGAGGGCCTAGACCTAGGGACACATACAAAGTATAAGGCATGACATTTATGGACGCCCCTAAGTCTAACATCACATTTTCAAACCTGGTGTCACCAATGAAACAGGGAACATCAAAACTCCCTGAGTCCTTCAACTTTGGGGGTAGTTTTCTCTGGATAACTGCTGATACCGTCTCGCTCACTTTCACCAGCTCCTTCTCTCTTGTCTGCCTCCTTGTGGTGCATAGCTCCTTCAAGAACTTAGTGTACTTAGGCACCTGTTTGATGCACTCGATCAGGGGCATGTTCACTTGAACCTTCTTGAAGATTTCCAAGATTTCTTGATCAGATTTATCTTTCTTTGTCTTGGAAAACCTGCTCGGGAAAGGTATAGAAACAACTGGGTTAGTCTTAACTAAACCAGTGGAGTTAGGAATTGTACCTTTGGGTGCCTCAGTTTGGGGCACGTTAACTTCCACCCTTGATGTAGCTAGGTCCTTTTCAACATCCTTCTTGGACACATCCACAACATCTTCTTCTTCATTAGGGGCCACTTGGGCCTTCTTGTGGGCTCTGGGAAGGTCTAGTAGCATGCGCCCCCTCCTAGTGATGATGGCTTGGGCGTGTTCATTCCTTGGGTTAGGCACCGTGTTGCTTGGTAGCTTCCCTGTTTCAGCAATCGGCCCATGAAATCCACTACTTGGCCCATTTGATTCTTGAGCTCTGCAATATCCTTTGAATGGGTCACCTGTCCTACAACCAAAGCTTGAGTAGCAGTGTTAAGTTGTTGTTGTCCCGCAGCAAGGGACTTCAGCAGTTCATCATAACTAGGGGCACTCAAAGTGTTGGAAACAGGAGGTGGAGGGACAGAATTAGGAATACCAAAAGTTTGAGGTACCTGAGGCCTTAAAAACAAACCTGGTGGGTGATGAGAATTCTGACCTGGGCCTTGAGGTGGTCTCAAGGTGTTATCATTGTTGGCCCAACAAAAGTTAGGGTGGTCTCTAAGCCCAGGATTGTAAGTATTGGAGTAAGGGTTATACCTCGGGCCTCCTTGATAGCATTAACAGATTCCCATCCTTCTGGAGAGGCAAGCTGGGGACATTTATTAGTGGGGTGCCCTTGAGTAGAGCACATCCCACACACTTCAGCCATTGCTCCTCCTCCATTAACGTTTAAGACTTGAGACAGCAAAGTAGACATCTTGTTGACCTTATCTTCAAGGGCAGAGTTAGTGGACACCTCATGTACCTTCCTTTGAGAGAAAAGCACCCCCTCATATTGTTGATAGTTTAGTGCACGATTTGTAAGTAGCTCCTTGGCCTCATCAGGTGTCTTATCCATAAAGGACCCTCCAGCAGCAACATCTAACAAACCATGCACATTAGCAGTGAGACCTTCATAAAAATAGGTAAGGAGGGACCCCTCACTCATCCCATGGTTAGGGCATGATGCTACAAGGCTCTTAAACCTGTCCCAATAATTGCAGAAATTCTCCTCATGTCCTTGTGTGATTCCACTAATCTGCTTCCTTAAAACAGTGACCTTTGAGGCAGGAAAGTACTTCGTAAGGAACTCACCCTTCATCCTATCCCAAGTGTTGATACTCCCAGCAGGCAGCTCAAATAGCCAAGTCTTGGCCTTGTCTCCAAACTAAAGGGGAATGCCTTCATCATCAAGATATTGATATCAGCTCCTTTAGGGCACATACTCCCACAGACAAACTCGAACACCTTGAGATGCTTGCTAGTGTCTTCACTATTTATCCCATGAAACTTGGGTAGGTGATGCAAAAACCCACTTTTTAACTCAAAATCATCATTAAGCCCCTCTCCTGGTTCTGGATGGGCAATGCATAAGGGTGCAGCAACCCCACCTGTAGGATTAGATAGTTGCCTAATAGTCTCGACCATTAGTGCCTGTACTTGCTCAACAGGGGCGTGCTCTTCCTCTTCTATGTCCGTAACGTCCTCTTCAGTGACCTCCTCTTCTTCCTCTTCAAAGACTTATTCTTCTCCTTCTTCAGAATGGTCAAGTTTGTTGATCTCCTCGGTTGATCTTGAGGAGTTATAACCTAAGTAGCTAGAGTCCTCAGAGTCCCTCCTTTTTAGAGGAGGGCGGTCTGAAAAAGTGAGGTTTGCCCTTTGCTTAGCACGTTCCAGTTTTTCCGAGAGCTCCTTAATCTTATTAGAAACAGTGGACATCATGGACCTTTAAGACCAAATCAAGTGTTAGTAACATATACAAGGCTCAGAATACAAATATTATGCCTTTCCTTAAGTTTCTAAGTTACATTTACATTCACATACTTAGGTACTGGAACAGAGGACCTCGTTTGTGCAATGGGACTATAGAACAGCTACCCTCCACAAGGTCATGTTTAATCCAATATATCTTAAGCATGTCACATTACATTTTTTTTTTTTAGTTTGTTATATATATAGTTAATATCTCAATTGATCCCAAGTTGTAAGTCGAGCCCAATAGAAACCACTACTATTGGTGAGATACGATATAGGAATAGTCGCCTAGACATAAATTTCTTTCATTTGTTTCAGAAGGCTGGATGGCCAGATTAAGAGGTAAGTGAGAAGGAGGACTCATTTTGGTGATACTACGGAGGCTACTCCCTCATTGAGGTTTAGGCCCCTATCGGCTACTCCCACATAGTGGTTTAGGCTCATTCTATAGTATCTTTGAGATCCAATTGAACCCATCACCCAGGGTCCCAATCTAAGACACCATCTGTATGCCCCTTACTCAGTTGGGAAATTAACTTATGTGTTAGACCGTTCTCCAAGTGCTAATAAAGACCGCCCTCAACCTCAAGAGACCTTAGCAAGGTACTAATGAAGGGTTAAGGCCAATATTAACAAAAGGGCCCTTGTCTACTCATACGATTTTACACACTTACAATAATTAAGTATTTAACAAAATTTATAACAACCTAAGTATATTAATCTAAGTGAAACACATATAATTTACAACAGGCTTAAAAAAAAAAACTTCTACAAATTGTATAACAATTATAAAAGACATGTGTAATCTTGTAACACTCACAAAACTTAAACTAAATCACAATTATACCATGGCCAAACATAAATTGTAATTTGTCACCATTCCACAAGTGTAGTACAAAAATTTAGCATGCACTCTATATATAAACAACAAAATGGATGACACTTTAAGCGCTAGGGATTTTAACAATCCCCGGCAACGGCGCCGAAAATTGATGCGGCTGAAATAGCCTCACAATTTAACCCTGCAAAATGTAGTTGTTAGTATAGGATAAGCAGGGATCGTTCAGTTCGGGGATTGTAGGGTACACCTACACAAAAAGGTCAATTAACAAATAAAAGAATAAAATGGGGGGTATGGGATTTGGTTACTAATCAACTTAAAATAAAATAAAAACAAAATAAATAAAACTATATACAATGATCGACTTCCCTAACCTAGACCAATACCACTCGAAAATTACTAAGTGTAAAGACAAAAAATCCATTTCAACATGCTACAAAAACGTGCCCATCTTAAATGCCTAAATAAGAGCGCAAATGAAAAGTCTCAGCGGATCAATCCATTTATCTAATTCGTTCTAATGTGGGCTTGGATCGGAAGAGTCCTTACCATGCCCAATACTACTAATTTTTAGAACACTCAGCGTAATTCTCTTAATCAGTAGTATTATCTAACCCCCGAATCGACTCACACATGCAAATTAACCATTACACATAGAATTTAACACATAATTTCCAGAATCGTTTAACCATTGAAACATGGTTTTTACCACTTTAGAACTAATTATTACTTGTTTAACTCAGCGTCTTAACAAATAACAATTATTCTTGGCAAATTAAGCAAACAAACCAGAACACTCAGCGTGATTCTAGCATGAGAACTTATTAACCTAACTCTGAAAATTACCTAAACACGTAAAATGGCTCAAGATTGTAACATGCATCATCAAAGAATTCTCAAAATTAACTTAATAATAAACTGAAAATCTCAAAAATATTAAATAAAAATATTCTGAATATTTCATTTCTCCAATTACACAACTCGCAAATCCAAACACACAAAACCGCAACAAAAATTGAAAGTAGAGTCATAGTTACACTTTGAAGCTTTCCTCAGCGGCTTGGCAACAAGGTGGTGAACCCGTCTCTGCTATGGTGGTGGAGCGTCTTTGACTCAGGGCCTAAGAGCTTCGTAGATTGTTGGATGGATGGTGGAGGATTGATGAGTGAATTGGGCAGAGTCTCGGAAAAGTTTTTGGCCAGGCAGTGCTAGGCAAGGAAGTGATCCCCATTTTGTTCTGGATGTTACCTATTTATAGGGGAGCAGTGGTTGGCTTTTGTCGATCGTACCCTTCATCATTTGGACGGATGGGATTGCATAGCTTTCTTCATCTTCTCTTTAATTTTCTGTTTCTTATTTCTTGTCCTTTTCTCATAATGGGGTACTTATGGCCTTAATTCCTCTCAATAATGGGGCAATTCCTTTAATTTCCCAATTGAAACATTTTTCTCCTTTATTCCCCTTCTTCATTACTTGGTCAAATGTCTTAAATTTCCTACAAAAAGGTGGAGAATATCAGAATTTTTTTAAAGAAAATAAAGGGAATTAAAATGTAAAGACCGTAAAAACATCGACGGTAAGGAATCCTGATCCCGTTAGGATTTTTTCATAAATTTTTCATTTTCCGCCTATTTTACTCCAAACACTCTACAAGACTCTCAAAATGACTTTAATGACTCAAAATACAAATCTAAGGGGGAAATAAGGCTAGAATGGAGCGTATACTCATGAAAATCGTCGCACTTTGTGCTTTTATCACTGTCGTCTGATATGTGTTGTCTGATTGAAAAATTGGTGTACTGTGAGGAGGACGAGGTCGGCGAGCAGTCAACGACCCAAGTCAATTGCATATTAGTGGGTCCCACACGGTCAAATTCATTCTCCACTCACCGGATAACCGTGCGTGTTGTTCACGCCCCGGATATAACCGTGGTCCACCTGAGGCTTGGTAGTAGTTTTTGTTCTGCTTGGTTATTTGTCACGCCCTGAATTTTTTGAATAATAATGACAGGAGCCGCCCCAAATTTCACCCTGAAATCCGAGGTGGTCCTGTGAGGCCCACCTTAGGAATAACTCTACCGAAAATTCAGCAGAGTCACCCCTAAAATGGACTACCCAAAAACCTGTAAATAACACATTCACACCTCTGATAAACCATCCTTATTCTTCTGGAGCCGCCCTGCCCCCCGAATCACAACAACTCCACAATTTACAATTATAATACGAATCTTGCAACATAAACCAAAACACATGTGCAACTCCCAAACTTTACAACATTTGTCCCATAGGTTATCAAAGCAATCTAAAAGAGGAAGAGAAAAATAAAATACAAGTAGGTTCAACAGTTAACCTACAATGAAAACAACAGCAGCAGATGCTATCCCTCGAATCCTACTATGCTGAACCAGCTACTCTGCAGACTGGGCATTTGAAAACGAAGGGCCCAGGAGAAAAGTATATAAAAACGTTAGCGTGAGTGGACAAAATAAGTAATTATAAGGAGAAAGTAAATTTAAACTCTCCCGCACATATTTCTTTAAAAACCCGATGCATGCAACAATTTGAAGAAACACAACAATTTTAGTTCAGCTCAAGAAAACCGACTAGCCCTGCCAGTCACAACCAAGCAAAAAGGAAAGAACTCCGATACTCAAGAAAATAAGACCAGCCCCGCTGGTTAGGGGAATCGGACTAGCCCCGCTAGTCAAAAATAATATAATATAAATATGGGGAAGAAGCATCACCATACAAAAGAAGGGAGCCTCTCGGGCTCGGGTTGGAGTGTCCCACACTCTGGAGCATCTCATGCTCTGCTCTACTCACCCACGAACACATAGTAAGCAGGGAGGAGTACTAATAGGCTAGCTAGCAATAACATATATCGACCCAGGTATGGTGGGTAAAAACCATACGAAAATCAAAAATCAGTAAGACTTCCCCGAAGTCTCACAACAAAGAAATATAGTCCAACGACGTGACCCCGTACGCCAACATAAACTCGAAATCATAAACCAATATACGAAAATAAAATAAGTTCATAATCTCAAAGAAATCTCCTATTTCTGAAGATTCCTCGGAAAACTCAAATCTACTAATAAATAATAATACTTTCATTTCCGGAAATAATCTCGGAAAACAAATCGTCGAAGATTATTTCAGATAACAAATTTAAAATGGAGCATAACAAATTCCAATCCGAAATTCGAACGATAAATAATTCCACAATTAAAAATCGGATAATATGCTCATTAAATAAAAGATAATTTAAATAATTTCGTAACTTAGAAAATTTAATTGCATGCATGAATTAAAATCAAACGTCCACTCACAGTATACGGCTAACGTGGTATCCAAGCGTAAGGATCCTCGTCAAGTGATGAGTCGGTATCTCGTCCTGTACACAATTATTCGTAAACTAACAATTACCGGACGGGAAGAAAATAATGTTACGATAAACAATAATTAAATCCTAAACCCATAACCTCAACTCCTCCAATTCTCTTCCACATCCAACCAAACTTCACCAACAATGCCCAATCGTCAAATTCAGACTTTACAACAATTATGGAGGAAATCGACAATCGGATTCACGATTAACATTAATCGAAATCCAAATCTTTAGAAATTTATAACCGATTCAAAACTCCACCAATCCTCACCAAACTTCATATACAAGTTCTAGGATAATTATAGGATTTAACTAGCCAGAAATTGGAATTAAAAAGCTAGCCTAGCCACCGCCGCCAACAATGCCACCAGCTCCAATGGCCACCAAGTTTTGGCAGCAACACCTTCTCAACACACCCATTAATTCTCTCAACTATGACCAAGTCAGAAAATGAGTAGAAGTACCTCAACAATTAAGGAGAAGTTTGAACCCGAACCGTGAATAGTAACCCAAAATTTCAAATCTTCAATTCCTCCTCTACACTACAAATCGTGGCTCAAGGCTAGGGGGAATATGATCCTTGGCAAAAACCGAACCTTCGACGCTGGTTTGGTGGCCGGAAATGGCTGGAATAGCCGGAAATCGACGAAACACCCAAACTGCTACAGTGAACTTCAAAGCTTAAATCTGAGCTCCACGGGTCGAGCCACTGCAAAACACCACCACAAGCGCCTAGAGGGAGCGGAGGCGAGTCCAACGGTGCTGGCTTTACGTCGTCAGGTGACCGGAGAAGGAAGAAGGCCAGAGTTGCAGAGAAGGCCGAAGAGAGAAGAAAAACGCAGGGGGAGGAGGAGAGAGAGAGAGAGAAAAGAAAAGTTACCGGCCCCCAACAATAAAAATTCAAATTTATACTTTCTACCATGAACAGTAACTTTAGTATTTCGGTTATAACTTTCGGATACTAACTCCGATTTTTACTAACCACACATGCACGCGCTCGGTTTAACGTCCTCTACAACTTTCATGAAGAACATTTTCTCAAATTTTGACCCGAACAAAAAGTCAACTTTTAGGGCCACTAAAAGTATCGAAACAAAGTAAAAATGAAATTAGTTATCGTTTACCGCGCAAATGACTAGTAAACGGGTAAATTTAGGTTCGGGACGTTACAAATAAATTCAAAATCTGAAACATGAATTACTACAACACAACAAATAATATCCTGAATTTCATTTTTTCTTAACAAACACACCACACGAATAGAATTTCAATTCCCGAATTTAGCCTCGGTTAATTATTACAACTGAAACTCACAAATAAAATTGTAAAACTCTAAATGAGCATAACAACCTCACAACGTAAATGAAATCAAACAAATGCTGCATCTCCTAAACAGCACGGTCGCCTCCCTGATTATCCTGACCTGCAGGAACATCCGTTACACCATTTGAATAGTGTACCGGGATTGCAACAACACAAAACCCGGTAAGCTTTTTGAAAGCTCGTATGAGTAAAAAAAAAGAACGGTTGTTTAATTAAGTCATATTTATTTTCAAGCAAGTTAACACCCAACAATTCTCACATCCACAAAGAGACCACAATCTCAACAATCAATCACTAAATCAACAATTCAACAAGAAATCTAAACTCACATCTTTCTTCTCAAAACCTCGAAATCGTATTTATAAAAATACAGTGTCTGACAGACTATAGTTCTAGCTGAATCGTAGCCCATCACCTGGCCTATGATATGACATCCTACATATTTATCGTTATCGTATTTCATCAATATATATACGTATATATATATATATATATTTAGAACGTCCGATACTCGTACTTAATCTAGCCCCATTACCCGACAAGGGTTGTGGCATCCAACTCACTCAACCAATCGTATCACATCATACACTTAGGATTAGAGTGTCTGATTCTCCCATGCCAGTCATTACGTCGACCCTAAATCCATAAACGAGCACAACAATATGTTTCACACAATGAAATCAACTCATCCAAGATACACAATATTATTATGAAATTTAAGCATTTAAAATATAATACAAATCATCATTCCAACTCAATCATATCATCACTCAACAATACACCACCCAATTTATATATTCCACATAAATATATATATACACACACACACGTAATCATCCACTCAGGGATGACCACTAATACTATCTATAGTTCACACAAGAAAATCGTGAAATTCATTTGTGTAATTAAAATTCATTTTACTTACCTATGGACCGTAGTTGATCAAGTCCAAGTGATTTTAAAAACAAATATTTTTCACACAATTACGACAAAATAAATAAATTAAAAGCACTCGGTTCTTAATATGAACCACGTGAGTTTTACTCACCTCGAAACTCCCGTTGCGTCTTCAATTTAAACACAAATCACACCGAACCAGCTCACTCAAGTACAAACCATCAATCACCTAATCAAATGTGACTTGAATTTAGCCAATAAGTCCAAACATACTTAAACTGACAGCTGCGCAAGGTCGAGGCGAAGCTTTAGGAGGTGGTCCGATGTCATGAGGGTGCCTGAGGTGGGAAAGACTGGTTAGCGAAACTTGCTCTGTTTTCTTCCATTGGGTTCGGCTGAGAGAGAGGGAGAGAGAGGGACAGTTTCCAAAAAAAAGGAAGGAGGCGAAGAAACGGAAATTTCCCAAAAAAAAATTAGGGTTTTGTTTTATTTACCTGTTTTGGAAATTTCTTCTAAACGCGATAACTAATTCAAAAAAAATCTGATCTTTGTGTTCCGCATAATACGGACTCGTATCGATGAGCTCTACAACTTTATGAAGGAAGTTTTCCCAAATTTCGCACGTATAAAAAGTCGATTCCTTAAATCGAACATTTCGAGCTTTTCTTTAAAACAAATTGTTTCGGAACATCGATAATTCTAAAAATGAATATTTCGAGTAATATTCGTGGAAGAATGTGCTGCGATATTGATAGGTATGGGACAAAGTCATTTACCCTGAAGTATGTGTTGAAGAACCAAACATGGCCTTGTCGCTCATTTAGGTACGTAGCAAATATCTTTATAACCTACACAACCTCACTTTATTAACACAAATGCAAACTCGTTTAACGCCATATGTCAATGAAAATTAAATGATTTTTACTTACGTGGCTGCAAACTAGCCCTTCAGGTGCAAGAGCAGCTTCAAGGTCTTTTCGACTTAGGCTACCATAGCCACACCTTGCAACAGTCGCAGTATCGTACCTGTGAAGAACACGGAATGCCAAATATCATGTCACTATATATGTCATTTAATATCTTTCTTAGTTTTGAACACATATCATTAACAACTTTCTTGACACACCGTGCCATCTTCACAGTTAGTGGCCTCGGCATAAACATAAACTTCAACATTTCTACAACCGTGTCAGATGTATCACGGTTTACCATAAACGGTCCTGCCAAAACACCTTCCTTTTTCCTGTTTATGGTTACCCTCTGCCTTCCATGTAGGAAATTTGGAGTAATCTTTGACGGTGACTTTGCGAATAATTTTCGAACATATCTCTTTGATATTACTGTTTTTGGCCTATTAGTTTTTTCTTTTGTCCTTCTATACACTGCCTTTGGAGGGCCTGTTGGGCTTACAGATCTTGTTGATCGAGCTGAAACCTGCACATCTCCCTTAGATTCCTTACAGAGATCATGTGGCTGCATCATATATTTTGTTTTAGCGACAAAAATAATGAACAAAAACACGTTGCTTCGTATTAAAAACAAAACAAAAACAAAAATTGGGCTTTGTTCTCATGCAGGACCTTCAATGAGTAACTCCCCGAACCTTCCTCGCGTTCCCTTGCATGATTGAACTGTGTTGTTTCTACACCTTTATCACCTTTCTCTGAGGTCGAAATGTTTTTTGTTTTTGTTCCTCATGAAACTTGTTTCCACCTCCTTCATTTAGTCGACTCACCACCTGTGATACAATCAGTTCAATTCTCTCCTTATCGTGCACACCAACCAACCTACTCATCCGCTCAACGGCTTCCTTCATGGTAGCTATCTCTGGCATTAGAACAGTAACAGCTTCCCCCAGCTTTGCAAAACTCATTTTCAGCTGTTCAACTTCCTCCTCAACTACCAGCGCCTCCCCCCCTCTTTCCCACATATCGGTCCCTTCCCTTTCAGCAGCATTCGCTCCATGTATCGTTCTTCTCGATATCTTAGTCCGTACCCACACTTCGTGGTTAGAAGAGCATAGCCCTCCGTGATCGTCCACCCACTTTAAGAGTTTAAATACCTGATCATCTCCCCATTCACACAATGGTGTTGCATTGTTATCCACCCATCCATACATTTTGTACATCAAATCAAAGTAAAACACTTGCAGGAATAACACACCCAGATAATGCAGTAGTTTTGCCTGATTTGAACATCAACACACCCATTATCAACTTCTGAAAAGCATACAATACTAGAATTATGGCCCCAGACATCGGCCAAAAACCGATGAGCAACAAAAACCCGACCGATGTCTTTGTGGGTGATGAGAAAGATCCGAAAAATCCAGACATCGGTTTTTAGCCGATGTCTAGTATTCGTTTAGACATCGGTTCCTCATTATAAACCAATGTAAAGAGATTTTAAATGATAACAAACTTGCATGTTTTACTATTGTTAAACCCACATTTTATTGTATTTAATGCTTAAAGAAATATAGATTATACAACACAAGTTTGCGTTTTAACATCGTTATTGATTTAAGAACCGATGACTAATGCTGTTACAGACATCGGTTCCCATAAACATTTCTTGTTTTTCATGATTTTGAAGCGTAATTTACCACATATACCACGATTTTAGATTCAATATACAAAGTCTAGTATTGTAGGAGCTGATGTCTGGTACTCAATAATATATCGTTTTTGACAAAAAATCGATGTCTCTATATTTTATTAACATCGATTTTAATTTTAGAACTGATGTCTGGTACTCAGTAATATATCGTTTTTGACAAAAAATCGGTGTATGTATATTTTAGTAACATCGATTTTAATTTTGGAACTGATGTCTGATACTCAGTAATATATAGCTTTTGACAAAATCGATGTCTGTATATTTTAGTAACATCGATTTTCATTTTGGAACTGTTGTATCTGTATAACTGGACATCAGTTTTTATGGGTAAAACTGATTTCAACTTTATATCTAGATATCACATTCTATAAAGAGGATGATGTCCGCAAAATATGTAGCTGCTGTTATAAATTGCAATTTCGATAGTTGACAAGAGTGATTTGAATATTAGGGTATTATATCTGAAATCATCATCCTTAACAGTTTTCAAAATGGGCAAAATAAAACCCCAATTCACCTATTACAAGGCTAGCTTAGCAATTAGTATTCATGCTACAAAAAATTAATTAAAAGCTAGCCTAACTCAAAATCAAGAAACTGGTCAGAACCTACAGCAGAGTCTGTAAGTAGTCGGCTACTTCAATGCGGATCTCGTCAAGTTGTTATTGGGTATATCCTTTCTGATCCTTTATCGCCCACTACAGATATATATAAAAATGTAAGTCATGACAGCACCACACAAAGCAGCAGAAGAAATTGACCGACTCATTAACTGAAGTTTTAAAATCTAGAATTCAAATCTTTAGCAGCAACAACATAAACTTGATTGCAGAAAGTGAGACAAACATAGTAATAGCAATCTTCAATTATATAACAAAGAAGTAGCTAGCTAGAAGCTAAAGCCTGAACAAGATGGTGCATCAAACAGTAATGCAAGAAAGAGACAATTATCACCTCCAGAATTGTTTTAAGAGACAATTTCCTGCCTCCAGAATTGTTTTGAGTTTACAAAGCCTCTAGATCTCTATATTGTTCCTCCTATAACTCTTACGGTACTACCATGATGTTTCCTTATGTTACCAATATCTTCCAGTTCAACAACTTTGGACTCCTTCGCCCTGAGCCTAGCCCTAATCTCATCCAGCTTGCCTTTCATAAGTTTCACATGCTGTTTGAAACTCAATATTTGTGCTTCCAAGCAACTTGAAAAACACAAAAAAAAAAAAAGACAATCCTTTGTTGAGTCCGTAGCATAAAGGTGCTCCTTACATATTTTCAAACAAACAGTAAAACCTGTAAAACCTTAAGAACATATATTAGCTATTTTCATGATCATACGTCTCAAATACAATGAGAAAAAAGTAATTATTAGTTAGTCTCAAGTACCATAAGGAAAATGTAATTATTAGCTAACCTGCAGAAATGTCATATTAATTTGCCCAATACTCATGTAAAATAGAAGAGAAAAGAAAGCCTCTGAAATTGCAGAAACTGTATCATAAGTACTCAGACAACCGAAATGTCAACCTTAGCACACAGAGATGCATGTTCCTTTCCAACAGACATATTAATATGACCGAAATGTCATAAGTAATTATTAGTCTCAAGTACATGACTGAAATGTCATAGTACTCAAAACAGAGAAACTGTATCATAAGTACTCAACAACCGAAATTGCAGAAACTGTATCATAGGTACCTGTTCATAATTCCCCGAGAGTTAATTCCATAAGAGATTGAGCAAAGGGTGAAGGTACTTTTTATTGGAAAGTTCTCTGGATAAGTCCTTATCGGAACTACTATTTCCTGAAACCATACAAAGCTAACAGTCATCTTTGAAAAGTCATTCCATATGAGAAAAGTAAAAGAGAAATAAGTTATATATCCAAAATTTTGAAAAATAAAGTTCAGAACAAACTTTGGATCAAGTTGCTTTGCACCTTTATTTCTTTCTCTCTTTGCAACATTAGCATCCTGAAACAAAAACAAAATACATCAAGGGTAGCAGCAGGTGCTATTAATGAAGTCTGCTCTAATGTCAATCTAATGTAGTCTGGTCATCATCAATATAAACCACATGCCAGTTGCAAATACCTTTTGTTGGTGCATTACCATTGGTGTCTTTTGAAATGCACCAACAGCTTCAAGTATTTCTGGAGATTTGAATAGTAGACCCAGTCAAAGCAGCTATACAAACTGAAATGTCAATAGATATATTTATTACAACATGGGTATTACACTAAAAAAAAAGAACTAGATTAAAAAGCAACCTAGTAAGCATTCACAACTAGGCAAAACCAGCAATACACAAAACTGAGCTAATTGACCTTATTGCTAACCACTGAGATAGTATTAGTAACCATATTTAGAATTGAGTAGCTTAGAGTTTCAATAATTTATTTCTTCACAATAATTTTTTACCATCAGATCAAAGGAAAACTAAAAAGTAGAAATGTACCTTAACCACTTCCCAATGAAATGCTTTACGATTCCTTCTTCCCTTTTGAGCATTAAACATCTTAATGGCACTGCATCATGGAGAGCTCAGTAAGAACCACAAAACTTGAAGCTCCATTGATGAAGGACTTTGACCCTGATAGAGCTAGTAGCCCCTCTTCCATGGATTCTCTGTGCATCAGAAGGAGACGAGTAAGAAGAGTGGGAGTGCAATACTGTTTCATAACGAGAAAAACATGGATGTGGATAGCGGAGTAGAGTAGCATGCACGTACTGTGGTCAAGACCTTTTTAATTAGTTATGAATAGTTAGAAACTCAAAACTCACATGTTTAATTAGGCATAAGCAATTCACTAAAATTGGAGTAACAGAAATCAGTGCAAAGATTAATATAGGGAGTACAACTAAAATTGATAAGGTGAAAGTAACTACAAGCAATCAGAGAAGCACTTCCATAATATTCTGCTTCATGCAAGCAGTTGATAGGAAAGAGGAGAACCTGATGCATATTCCTCATCTGTAACTTGATCTGAGCTAGTTGCAGAACCAAATGGAAGTTCTTTTCACCATGCAGTTCCTATTTGATCTGAACTATGTAATGTCAAGACAAAGAACGAAAGAAATTTTGAGTTTTGCTGAAGACTTATTGCCTTGGTATTATCATTTTGTCTCTCTTCTCCCTTTCTTCTCTACTTCTCCAGGTTTTCTCAAACTACAGCAGCTATTAACACACTCTGTTTTCTCCATTTATTTTATTTCTTAAAACTTCTATGTTACTAATCCCGCCATAACCCTATGATACCTGTTGCTTTGTTGTACATAATACAATCATGTGTGAAAGAAGATCCAAATTAGCTAGCATGTGATTAAATATAGTACTATTTATTTCCAGCCAAATAACCCATACAAAGGACAATTCACAAGCTGAAAGAGAAGAACTCCAAGAAAGGTCCCTACCACTCCAAACACATCAATCAACAAATCCAAATTTTCCTAATGAAATTACAAATTACAATAACTATCAGCTTATCTCCTTGCGAGGACAAACAATTGTAAATCCTGCTTTGAGTCATATCAAAAGTACAAATAGGTAAAGTTTATACTTTTATTAGTTGACAGTCTTCCAAATCCAATCAGTTACTTATCCTTCAAGAATGTGGCAATCCTTATACATCCAAAGCCATTGTTATGCTGGAACTAGAAAGTTTATTAAGATTATCTAAGAAAATATGAAATTCATCTCATTGTAGATAATATCCATATTATACTATGAACCTGTTTGTTTAGAGACTTGATCTATAGTCTCCATATAAGGCTATTTACTTACCCTCCAGTAGTCACAGTAGCAGGGTGCCCAGTGGCATCATTCCTCTTGACGGAATCAAAATTCAAAACTCATCCTGGTAATATTACTGGTAGATCTGCACAATTAGTAGTAGATATTAAATTTTTTTTAAAAATAATATAAAAAAACCACAATTAAGCAGCAATAACAATTCAAAATTCAAAATTGAATCACTACACAATCAACAAGAACCCTAATTTCCCAAATCATATATGGCAGAGTAATATTCAAACACCATCTTATCAATAGTGTAACACAATCCAACATCAACACTCTCTTATCATCAACTTAACACAATCCAATATCAATACACACTCAACATATCAAACAAATTATATAATCAAAAGATTACAAGGGAATGAAACCAGTAACCTCCAAATTCGATCGAGTAACCTCACCTTGTACTGAAATGTTTCCCAGAACCTCTCAACCCAGAATATATCTCACATCTAACTACGAGTTGAACCCTTGATACGAGTCGCCGCCTTCTCGGTCGAGTCGAATCAGATCGACTGTATTTTCAACTCGTGTTTGTTTTCTTCTTTCTATTACAACTAAAAAATGGGAGCAGAGTGAATGAAACATCTTTTTTTTTATGGTGGGTTTCAATTGAAGAGGGAAGTTGAAAATTGGGGGAGAAGGGAAGTGAAATTTGGGAGAAGGAAAACGCTACATAAAAATCAAAAATTCCAAAGCTTTGAAAACCAAACCCCTTTGATTCATTTTCAGCCCAACCTTATTAAACAAAAAAGATTGAACTTTAGATCAAAACCGGACAGGAAATCACCAAGCTAGAGGAGAGAGAAAGAGGACCTACGCGACTAGACGTAGAGCAGGAGAATGATAAGCTCGAGGTCTAGAGAGGGAGGTTGGGTCAGAGAGCGAGGCCGGGAACTCAGGGGCAGAGAGCGAGGACGGGGACTCTAGGTCAGATCGGAGGCTGCTCCAGTCAACTTAGGTCGGAGAATGAAGTCGGGGACTTGGAGCACGTCAGGTTGGAGAAGGATGTCAGGAACTCAAGGCAGGTCAGCTTGGAGAATGATGAGGTCGGCAAGGTGAATGAGCTGCTGAGTCTCACAGTTATTAGCTAGGGTTCTAAAATTTTAGAGAAAGAGGGAAAATATACGAAGTGTTGGGGGGGAATGAAATAATTAGTCCCCGCGGGCCGCTGTTGTCAAAGTTTAAAACTTAGTCCCTCTGCGTTTTTAAAAATTTTTCGAACGAAACTTTTCTCATCGGTTACTTTTCGTAACCGATGTCTATAATAATAATAGAAATCGGTTTTTTCACAAACTGATGTTAGCACGGTTTTTAACATCAGGTGCAATCCTGACCGATTTAATAGTGGCGATGTCTAATGACATTATTCTAGTAGTGATAGGTCGCCCAATTCTGGGTTTTTATATTGCACGTATCCATAACAGCAAACAACAATGCCTGCTCTACTTCTTCGCCTCCTACTAGACACAACAACGTTGCCACGGCATAAAGGATGAAACCCGTCACGAACAAATTGTCAGCTTCAGTCCTTGATACCACAATCTCCCTCAATGTTGCTATTGTGATAGCCTCTCCTGTCCTCGCCAAACGTAGAGTCAACCTGTTGACGAGATCTTCATCAATCTTCCCACTAAACTCTATATCACTTCCACAATCGTTAATTCCCATTATCCGAGCAAAGTCCTTTGCCATGATGACATGGTGTTTTCCATGTATGTTAACAACTTCATTCAACGGATCCAACCCCTCAACCATTAGTTGGCAGACTTTCGGGTGCAATGTCGGAGACTCTATCATTTGTATCGACCCAAATCCAATGTCACAAATTGCCACAACTTTTTTAACAAACATTGCCCGTACCGTATCGTTAAACAACTGTGGACCTAGCACTTTCGTCTTTCCCATCTAAGTCATAGCTTTGTTTTGAAGATTCCCCCTTTTCTTTCAGTTCCCTGCATTGTCGCAACATATACGGTAAATGAAATGGTTTTACATGGTGGGAGACCAACTTTACCGCTGTCATTTATAGTTTACTAGCCGCAACATACCTTGATAAATTCACCAAAACTCATTATGCCTCTGCCTTGATGATTGCTGACATATGAAATACCATTACGTTATTGTCAACCATTGCCTTCCAATTAAACAATGTCATCGAAATCATGTAATCCAACTGGGAATTTATTTAAGATTGCCTTCCAATTCAACAATTTCATCAAAAACAAGTAATCGAACTGGTCTTTTATTTATGAAGTTTTAAATTTTGTTCAACCCACTAGGGGTAATGAACTTCCTATAACAAAACCATTCTATGGTGTATCACAACCTACAGGCCCAGCTCTACTTAAAGCTTTCATTTACAAGGGCCAACTATCAAATATGTGGTTTATGTTTTCAAATCCAATGTCTTCCACTTACCACCCCTTGTCCTTTCTCGCTTTGCTCAAATTATCTAATATGGTGACCTTTGTTTTCAAACAATTTTTTCTCCTACTCATTCATATCGATGTGGGAAAAGCTAACAACACCGCATACCATAAATAGGATAACACTAAAAACAGTCAACTTCTTCTTAACTCCTGTCCTATTAACTCCCATATTATTCCATCTGAACTTATCCATGTCTTTAATATATATGAACAATTATATTTTAATATAGAAGAACTCAATATCAATAAGGAGCTTTATGGTTGAGCATGCCAATAAACGAATAAAAGTTACTAAAAAAAAAGGGCTTGAAGACAAACCCTCACCTTCTTAGATGCTGACAATCTGAACCCACCACTACCGATAAGGCCTGGCCTACAAGAGATTCGGTGCGTTCTTTATCTTCTTCACACCATATAAGCTGAGCCCGTGACTGAACTTTCAAGTCAATGACCAAATGAATATTGATAGGCTGTGAATCAAAGATGAAAGGGAGAGTTGTTCTGTTGATCGGTTCCTTATCCTTTCCATTCAATATATGTGGGTGATAGCTATCCCTTCTATTATTATCACTTCCCTAGTGGCATTAATAAACTATGAAAACTGATATTGGTTTATTCAGCCCACGTTGGTCCATATCATGTGAAAGACAATTGGTCCATATGCTTTGTCGGCCCACTTTGGCCATAACTAAATCTTAGGATATGTGTTACTAATTATTGATACCAATACATGTTATTTAATCAACTACATATAGAAAATACATATATCCTATGCAACATGACATAACTTGTCACACAGTCCATGTCTTGTTAAGTATTAACTATGTTGGAAATTTGTATCAATGAATTGAGAATGTGCTTGTACAATATATATAAGTAATTACAGCAACACTTTGTATAGCAGTATTCAAAAGTTGAGTTGATCAAAGTTGTCCGGTTGATTTTAAATCCGAGTGAGAAGACATATCATTGGGGAAGATTAAAGTGAGGTGAAATCTCCTTGAGACAAGTCTTGGAGAGCTAATATCTCATTGAGAGTTATCCGGGTAGGGAGGAAGATATTAGACAGATCCCTTTAAGAAAGGTCTAATCCTCCTCAATGGAAATCATACTATTTGAATAAAAAAGCTTTCGTCATCAATGGAAACTGATTTCTATTCTCTAACAAAATATACTATTGACGATACAATATCCTCTCGAGCGAATCTATTAAGTGTTTTTCTCTCTAAAGGAAAGGAACGAAATAAGTTATTGTCTCTTTTTGGAAAGGAAAATTTGTTGGGTTTATATAATGTTTGAGGCACTACTTCAATTCAAGAGTAAGTTGGTTAGACTTATCCTTCGATAACATCTTTGATTCAAATTGAAAAATTTAGTTGCTGAGACTTGTCCTGTTGATTTTAAATCCGAGTGAGAAAAAATCTCATTGCGGAAGATTCAAGTGAGGTGAAATCTCCTTGAGACAAGTCGTGGAAAGGTAATATCCCATTGAGATATATCCGGGTAGGGAGGAAGATATTATACATGATCCCTTCGAGAAAGGTCTAATCCTCCTTAATGGAAATCATACTGTTTGAATAAAAAAGCTTTCCTCATCAATGGAAAACTGATTTCTATTCTCATTCAAAATATACTCTTGATCACGCTGCAATATCCTCTCGAGGAGGTAATATATTGTCAAGGAAGCCATATCTTGAGAAGTATGAAATATGACGGTAAGAAACAAGTATTGTTTGGGCGAAGATATATATTGTCCAATACGCGATATGTAACTCAAAGACATGAAACAGCCGTTTAGATAGCAGTATAATTTCCAAAGGAAAATTTGCAGTGAAGGACACCATATTTTATGAAGGAGAAAATATGACATTGAGAATGCATTATCGTTTGGATGAGACAGTTTATGGTCTAGGAGGCCATATCTTGTGATTGAGGAAATAATCGTTTAGAAAGCGGTATCCTTCGGAGGCGGAAATATCAATCCAACTATGTCGTATACTGTGAAGCCGTGAAGGAGGAAGTATGACATCGAGAATGCAGACTTCTTAGGAGAACAACTAGTATTTTCTCAAGGAAGCCATATCTTGAGGAGGAAACATTACATTCAAGTTGTTATATATTGTTGAGGAATGAATATATCATCCAGTGCACTATATCGTGTGCAGTACATGAAAGACTCGTTTACAAAATGGGATGGGATCCTTAGGAGGAGGGAATATGAAGTCAAGGACACCCTATTCTGTGACGAAGTCAAAAGCTATTTAGAAAGTGTTATCATTTGGAAGACGAAATATCAATTCGAGTACGCCAAATATTACCTTGGGGAACAAGGTTGCCATATATTGGGGAGGAAGAAATATTACCTTCACGATGTGGACTACCATGTTCAGGAGATCATACATTGTGAAGGATGAAGTATATTGTAAAGCAAGAAATATTGACTTATCCTTTACGAGTAATTTCGTATATCAGGAATGAAATAGATACAGTTTCTATAGACCACATCCACTCGGGGAAGAAATATCAAATAGCCGATCATTGAAATATACTGTTGGGGATTTCAAGATCGTAGCTACGAATAGTGTATTAAAACGTGTACATTACAATAAATTTCATAGGGGAGGGCCATCTTTAAATGCAGTCTTCCTTCAAAAGTTCAAAGTAGAATAAATTTTACCTTCTCCACTACATTTTATAGCGTAAACGCATATTCTATAGAATAACAACGATCACATTTATTTAGGTATCAAGCACACCATGCTTACGTAATGGAACTATATACGAAGGTTTTATCTAAAAATTTCATATTACAAACATTTATCAAACGCCCTCCTTCTTTGTCGATCTCTGACCTCGACGCGAAGTTTTCCGAATGATAGGCCTATGTGGGGATCCATTACCATCGGAATCACTGTCTGGGACAACCATGTCCATGAGCAGGTTGGAGGTATGGGGCTGACTGGGCAAACTCCCGCCTCTCTTTTCTTCAACTAGTCTTACAACAACTTCTTTTATCTTTGACTTATCTTCTGTAATCTCCATTGGAGGTTCATTGGCAATCCCGTCACCACCTATCGGAGTAATTTCCTTACCACTTATTCTTAGTCAGTCGTATAGCATGCAATGTTGTTCACACTCCTAGTTGTGTATGGATGTTTATATACTACATTTATTAAGGGGCAGGCTGACGTAAACTTACGAGTGTCTCTCATTAGTCCTCTTCATCCACTAGGATGGATTTTCACTAACCCACCCTGTTTGACCCGTGCTCATCATCCCTGCCAAAACTGCAATGAGAAATAGAGTAAAGCAAGCATTCATGTAGATCCAATTGTCCTATACCACATTTAAATATGGCAAGACTGTATATACACGGACTATGTAGCCTCAGTTATCTTCAATAACATATCCAATGTACATTATAAGTGTCCGTTAGAGGAATCTCATCTTCATTTGTCTGTCCCCTCCTAGATATACATACGTGTGTCCCTCTATGTACATAAATAGGACTGTCGTGTTTATGCACATTGTCCGATTCTAACTACACCCCCTTGGCAAACACTTATGTCAACAAACCATTCAAACATACTAAAGTTAGGGGTGGAGGGAATACTTCTCATCTTCATCTGTTGAAGGAGTGTCCGGACTACGACGATGACTTCACGGATGAATCAAACGACCACTTCTGCAATTCGAAATGAATTGGGTCACTGAAACAACAATCCGCCATATTTGCCGCACCTACAAATCGGCGTTCAAAAGACTGCAACGGAGTTCCCATCTCTGATGTGAAGGTTGCATATCCCTCCTCACGCCAAAATTCAACAAGAGGTGATAAACACCGTCAACCATTTGAGGCAGCATGTCACGGCCCGAATTTTAGAATAAACATTCAAAATCCGAAACATGAAATTTACCACAACTCAAAATAATCATCCTGAAAATTTCTTCTCTTAACAACTTCACCACCCGAAATAAAATCAAAACCGAATTTAGTCTCGGTTAATTATTACAACTCAAATCCAAAATGAACTGTAAAGCTCTAAATGAGCGTACACATCTCACAACTAAATGAAATAACAAAAACTGCTGTAACACCTAAGCAGCTCGGTCACCTCCCTGGTTATCCTGACCTACAGAAATATCTGCTATATCATTTAAATAGTGTACCGGGATTGCAACAACACAAACCCGGTAAGCTTATGAAAGCTTGTATGAGTAAAAGAAAAGACTGTTGTTTAATTTAATCATAATCAATTCTACTCAAGTCAACACTCAATCATTCCACAACCGCGAAGTACAAACAATCTCAATCAAATACCAAATCAATAAATCAAGACAACCCCAACTCACATGTTTCTTCACAAAACCTCAACATCGTATTTAAAAAAATACGGTACATGACAGACTAGAGCTCTAACTGAATCATTGCCCGTCACCTGGCCTAGGTTATGGCATCCGACATATTTATCATTATCGTATTTCATCAATATGTATACTCATATACAAATTTAGAACGTCCGATAATTTCACATACTCAATCAATCGTATCCCATCATCCACCCAGGATTAGAGCGTCCGATTACCCCACACCGGTCACTACGTTGACCTAAACCCATAAATGAGCACAACATGTAATATCACATACTGACCTCAACCCAACCAAGATACCCAAAATTATTATGAAATTACACAATTGAAATATAATCAATTCAACAATTCAACTCAATCATATCATCACTCAACGTTCTACTCATTAATATATATTTTCCATGTAAATATATATATACGTAATCAACCACTCAAGAATTACCACTAATACCATCTATAGTTCACACAAGAAAATCGTGAAATTCATTTTACTTACCTATGGACCGTGGTGATTCAAGTCTATGTAATTTTAAAACAAATATTTAATCCGCAATATTTTTCACACAATTACCAAAAATAGATAAATTTAAAACGCTCGGTTCGTAATATGAACCACGTGAGTTTTACTCACCTCGATACTCCCGCTGCGTCTTCAATACAAATATAAATAATGCCGAAATAGCCCACTCAAATACAATCCGTCAATCACCTAATCAAATGTGATTCGAATTTAGCCAATAATTCCAAAACATAATTGAAGTACCGTTTAACGGCCGGATTCTAGTTTATAACAAAATCCGACGAGCGGATTCTCACGAATCGCTCCCCTAATTACCGTTTTGCACATATACGAAGATCCAACGGTCGGATCTTCGCCATGACCACACAAAGCCTTTGGGACAGTCAAATGATCATCATATCAAAATTACAAGGTCATCGGATGATCCTAATTTCACAGATCATAAATCTAACGATCGAAATCGATCGAAATCACAAAATTCATAACTAATTCATACGATATCCGAAAAATGCATATAATACGGCGAAATGATCGTGTATAACTCGAGATATTTGGATCGATAGGTGGTTTTTTGATCTAAACGGGGTCGAGCTCCGACGAACGTGAAAACGTTCGACCCAGTTCCGATTCTTCTTGAGGCGAGTTCAATGAGCCAAGAATCAAGTGAAATGGTGATCTATAGCTCGAGATATTGAGATCGAACCGAAAATGAGCCTTTTCGGTTCGGGCCGTGCCGCCGCCACTACCGGCTGTGTCGCGGCGCAAGGCTGCCTCTGGCAGCTGCGCAAGGTCGAGGCGAAGCTCCTGGAGATGGTTGCAGCTCGAGAGGTGGCCGGAGGAGAGAATGGGAGCACGGTTTCTCCGTGCTCTGTTTTGCTTACTTTCGGCTGAAAGGAAGAAGACACGAGAGAGAGAAAGCTACAGTGCTTTCCAAAAACAGAAATGGAGGCCGGACCAAACAGGAAATTTCCAAAAAAAATTTCTAGGGTTTTTTCTATATATACAAGTTTCAGAAAATCTTCTAAATTCAATAACTAATTCAGAAAAAATCCGATCTTTCTGTTCTACACGTGTACGGACTCGTATCGACGAGCTCTGCAACTTTCATGAAGGAAGTTTCTCCAAAGTTTGCACGTAGAAAAAGTCGATTTCTCAAACCGAGCATTTCGAGCTTTTCGTTAAAAATAATCGTTTCGAACCTTCGATAATTCAAAAAGTGAAATATTATCGAACAACATTCGCGAAATCGCACAATAATCGTTCAATACAATTACTCAAATTTAAAATAAAAATTGCGGGTATTACAATCTACCCCCTTAAAAGAATTTCGTCCCGAAATTCAAGCACCCAATTCACCAAAGAGTTGTGGATATCTCGTTCTCATGTCAGATTCTAACTCCCATGATGCATCACCCTCGTCATGATGACTCCACAACACCTTCACGAGATCAACCTCTTTCCTACGAAATTTCTTTGTAGACATATCCAAGATACGAACAGTTCAACTACAAATGTCACATCTGTGTTCACTTCGATCGCACCGTGATCAATCATGTGAGACTCATCTCGAACATACTTCCTGAGCATAGACACATGGAAGACATCGTGTACACCCGACATGCTAACAGGTAAAGCAAGTCGATATGCCAAGTTTCCAACCCTTTCTAGAATCTCAAAGGGTCCAACATACCTCGGTCCTTCCTGGTCAATTTGGTCAAAGCCGAAGCAATACCAGAAAACCCTTCAATGAAGCGCCTGTAATATCCTGCCAGTCCAAGGAAGCTACGGATTTCTGTAATCGTAGTAGGGCGACTCCAACTCATCACTGCTTCAACCTTCGAAGGATCCACAGAAACTCCATCCTTCGAGACCACATGACCAAGGAACTTGACTTCACTTTGCCAGAAATCGCACTTCTCGAACTTGGCAAATAGTTTCTGCTCTCTCAACGTCTGTAGTACGATCCACAGATGCTTCTCATGCTCACCTGACGACCTTGAATAAATCAAGATGTCGTCAACGAACACCACCACAAACTGATCCAAGTAAGGACTGAACGTACGGTTCATCAAGTCCATAAATGCTGCAGCTGCATTCGTGAGACCAAAAGGCATGACAAGAAACTCAAAATGTCCATACCTGGTTTCTGAACGCCGTCTTTAGAATATCTTCCTCCTTCACCCTCAACTGGTGATATCTAGACCTCAAGTCAATCTTCGAGAACACAGTAGCTTCTCTAAGCTGATCAAACAAGTCATCAATCCTAGGTAAAGGGTACCTATTCTTAATGGTCACCTTGTTCAACTGTCAATAATCCACACATAACCGAAGTGAATTATCCTTCTTCTTCACGAACAACACTGGTGCGCCCCAAGGAGACACACTTGCCTTAACGAACCCTTGTGCAAGTAAGCCCTCAATCTGAACCTTCAACTCCTGAAGTTCAGCTGGAGCCATTCGATAGGGTGCTTTCGACACAGGTGAAGTACCTGTATCACATCAATGGAGAAGTCCATTACTCTTTTCGGAGGTAACCTAGGGATCTCCTGAAATACGTCTACATACTATGAAACTACAGGAATCCCTGTAATCTTTGAAGTATTACTCCCTGATTCAATATGGGCCAGAATCCCTATCCTCATGGCGATGTCAGACTTTAGGCAACGGTAATGAAATACCGGTTGTCCCTGAACATGGAAGGACACAATCATCCTAAAGCAATCAATAACAGCATGATTCGGACTCAACCAATCCATACCCAAAATCACATCATACGTGTGATCCGGAATCACAATCAAAGATGCAGAGAACTCTCTGCCACCAATCCCCATAGGGCAATCATCATAAAACATACTAAGCTTAAGAGACACACTAAGAGGTGATGTAACACATAATGATCTAGTCAGAGGCATAGCAATCAAACCCAAAACATCCATAACCAAACTAGATATGAAAGAGTGTGAGGCTCCCGTATCAAACAGTACTCTAGCAAGATAGTGATAAACAGATAAGATACCTTCCACTCCCGTGCCTGCATGACCGATGGCAAAGACTCTAGCAGGTGCAGGTGGTAGCTGCCTCTGCTGGTTACCCTGCACTTTACCCTGATTTCGGGGACACTCCCTGGCCTGATGCCCTATCTGTCCACAGCTGTAGCATATCCTACTCCGAGGTTTCGTGCACGCATGAGAGATGTGGCCCGGCTCGCCACAGTTAAAGCACTTCACCGGAGCTGCTGGTGCTATCTGCCTAATAGGCATATCCTGAACAAGAGGAGCTACTGCTGTCCTAGCTAGAGCCTGATGCTGAAACTGAGTCCTCTGTCTCTTCCAGAACCCACCCTTGAAGTCTCTAGCTCTACTGCTTCCTGCTATGGACTTTCCCTTACCTTGGAAGTCTCTCTCAGCAGACTCCTTCTCTCTATGAATCAGGTTCTGCTACTCAATGATCTGTGCCTTAGCCAAGATCTCTCTCTTGGTCTTCAGCTCCAAGATGGCCACATCACTCTCAATCGAAGGACTCAACCCTCTCTGAAACTTCTTGGCCAAGTCTTCATCTTCCATCTGCCTCACATACTTGTACAGTCTGGAAAACTCCGCATCGTACTCGATTACGGTCATCTTCCCCTGTACCAGTGCAAGGAACTCTCGTTCCAACCTCTCCTTTACTGCTGGTGGAAAGTACTTCTCCCTGAACAGCCTCTCGAAGCCTTCCCATGTCAAAGTAGACACCTCTATGCTCCTCTGTGTGACATTCCACCACACCCTAACCTCATCCTTCAGCATGAAAGTGGCTAGCTTCCTCTTGTCGGTCTCAGTGCAATCCAGCAGATCAAAATAAGTCTGTAAATCCTCTATCCATCGATCCGCCACCATGTAATCAGTGCCTCCTCCAAACTTGGTTGCTCCCAAGGGAGTAATTTCCCTTGCTAACATCAGCAAACAGGCAGGATTATCAACCACGCCCACGGAAGGAATAGGCTGATCCTCATAAGGTGCCTCTACCTCCGTCTCAGATGCTTCTTCGATCGGAGGGGCCCTACCCCTTCCTCGGCCTCTGCCCCTACCACGAGGTCTACCTCTACCTCGACCTCTGGCTTCGTTTTCCTCAATCTCCATTAGCTAATAAGCATGATATACTTGGTTAATATAAGCATAACACTTAAACAATGCATAAGTCAAATGCAAGTCCATATTAACCAAGTACTAAGCATACAAGACAACGCCTAACGTTCTTAAGACATGCTAACGTTCCTAACCACCCTAACGCTCTCACATACCCAATGACATTGTCAATACCGAAGAGCACACGATGGGGATCCGCAGCAGACGGGCCATCACTCGGTAAGTATTCACATATCACCAAATATGTACCTTACGCTCTGATACCAAACTGTCACGTCCCGAATTTTAGAAAAAACATTCAAAATCAGAAACATGAAATTTACCACAACTCAAAATAATCATCCTGAAAATTTCTTTTCTTAACAACTTCACCACCCGAAATAAAATCAAAACAGAATTTAGTCTCGGTTAATTATTACAACTCAAATCCAAAATGAACTGTAAAACTCTAAATGAGCGTACACACCTCACAACTAAATGAAATAACAAAAACTGTTGTAACACCTAAGCAGCTGGGTCACCTCCCTGGTTATCCTGACCTACAGGAATATCCGCTACACCATTTGAATAGTGCACCGGGATTGCAACAACACAAAACCCGGTAAGCTTATGAAAGCTTGTATGAGTAAAAGAAAAGACTATTGTTTAAGTTAATCATAATCAATTCTACTCAAGTCAACACTCAACCATTCCATAACCATGAAGTACTAACAATCTCAATCAAATACCAAATCAATAAATCAAGATAACCCCAACTCACATCTTTCTTCACAAAACCTCAACATCGTATTTATAAAAATACGGTACATGACAGACTAGAGCTCTAACTGAATCGTAGCCCGTCACCTGGCCTTGGTTATGGCATCGGACATATTTATCATTATCGTATTTCATCAATATGTACAATTATATACATATTTAGAACGTCCGATAATTTTACATACTCAACCAATCGTATCCCATCATCCACCCAGGATTAGAGCGTCCGATTACCCCACACCGATCACATACTGACATCAACCCAACCAAGATACCCAATATTATTATGAAATTACACAATTGAAATATAATCAATTCAACAATTCAACTCAATCATATCATCACTCAACGATCCACTCATCAATATATATTTTCCATGCAAATATATATATACGTAATCATCTACTCAGGAATGACCACTAATACCATCTATAGTTCACACAAGAAAATCGTGAAATTCATTTGTATAATTAAAATTCATTTTACTTACCTATAGACCTGTGGTGATTCAAGTCCATGTAATTTTAAAACAAATATTTAATCAACAATATTTTTCACACAATTACCAATAATAGAGAAATTTAAAACACTCAGTTTGTAATATGAACCACGTGAGTTTTACTCACCTCGATACTCCCGCTGCGTCTTCAATACAAATATAAATAACGCCAAAATAGCCTACTCAAATACAATCCGTCAATCACCTAATCAAATGTGATTCGAATTTAGCCAATAATTCCAAAATATAATTGAACTACCGTTTAACGGCCAGATTCTAGTTTATAACAAAATCCGACGAGCGAATTCCCACGAATCGCTCCCCTAATTACCGTTTTACACATATACGAAGATCCAACGGTCGGAGCTTCGCCCATGACCACACAAAGCCTCTGGGACAGTCGTATGATCATCATATCAAAAGTACAAGGTCATCGGACGGTCCTAATTTCACAGATCATAAATCTAATGATCGAAATCGATCGAAATCACAAAATTCATAACTAATTCATACGATATCCGAAAAATGAGTATAATACGCCTAAATGATCGTGTATAACTCGAGATATTTGGATCGATATGTGGTTTTTCGATCTAAACGGGGTCGAGCTCCGACGAACTTGAAAACGTTCGACCCAGTTCCGGTCCTTCTTGGTGCTTGTAGAGGAAGTTGTGGCGAGTTCAATGAGCCAAGAATCAAGTGAAATGGTGATCTATAGCTCGAGATATTGAGATCGAACCGAAAACGAGCCTTTTCAGTTCGGGCAGTGCCACCGCCGCTGCTGGCCGTGTCGCGGCGCAAGGCTGCCTCTAGCAGCTGCGCAAGGTCTAGACGAAGCTTCCTGGAGGTGGTTACAGCTCGACAGGTGGCCGGAGGAGAAAATGGGAGCACGGTTTCTCCGTGCTCTGTTTTGCTTGCTTTCGGCCGAGAGGAAGAAGACGCGAGAGAGAGAAAACTACAGTCTTTCCAAAAACAGAAATGGAGGCCGGACCAAACAGGAAATTTCCAAAAAAATTTCTAGGGTTTTTTCTATATATACAAGTTTCAGAAAATCTTCTAAATTCAATAACTAATTCAGAAAAAATCTGATCTTTCTGTTCAGCACGTGTACGGACTCGTATCGACGAGTTCTACAACTTTCATGAAGGAAGTTTCTCCATATTTTGCACGTAGAAAAAGTCGATTTCTCAAACCGAGTATTTCGAGGTTTTCGTTAAAAATAATCGTTTCGAACCTTCGATAATTCAAAAAGTGAAATATTATCGAACAACATTCGCGAAATCGCACAATAATCGTTCAATACAATTACTCGAATTTAAAATGAAAATTGCGGGTATTACACAGTAATTGAAAGGGATAAACAGCATGTGATCATCTCAGGTGAATGTTGCCCTCCTCATGAAGAAATGTTGCAACAGAAGTACAATGGGGGCATAATCAATGGGTTTGAAATGTTTAGAGCCTATGCGAAGCGCAATTTCCCAAGTCCACTTTGGGACACTATTGATGTCCACAACGCATAATTTGACTTCCTAGTGTGATTGTGTAAACAGCACTATCAAAATATGGGTGTTTTTCTTACTGTTGATTTTTGTCCTCAACCCTTTGAATACAATTCTTAATCGAAATCTTAATTTGGTAGATATGACAGATCTTATTCGGATGAGTGGAAATTTTGGTATTTTTTTAAGTCGTCCACGTCTAGTTTTCTGACCCAATATATTGACAATGTTGTACATACCAAAATGGTTATGCGAGCAGGACGATTTTGAATTTGATTGGGTCAGCAGATATCAAACTGGGTCTGAAGAATACTCTGAAGGATGCATTCCAAGTTAATATACTGAGTCATCGGTTGATATTTGATTCATTTCAATCTCTTCCAATATGATGTCAACTGAGAAGTTGCCCTCTTCTTGCTCACAAGGCTAATGAGACACAAAACCGGGGCAATTGTCCTGGCTTGTTTGGTTTGGTGCAATAAACAGCTACGCGTACAGGGAATCCGCCCAAATATAAATGTAGAATTTGTGTACAGGATGGCTTATGAAAATCAACTCCATCTCAAAGTCTCGGTAGTGTAAATGCCTCTTCGGCAGTTTCCTTTTCAGGATACATGATCTTCTAGAAGTTGTATTTTCAAAAAGAAGTTCAAGCGGCCTGTTCTGCAGTTGCCGATTCATTAAACACAGATACGGTTTCACTGAATGCCAAATACCTAGCACAGTAGCGCATAAATTGTGGAATCCATTTACGTATAATTAGATTCACACAGATGAGGGTTACGGCATTCAAACATAACTTACTCTTGTTTGGATAATACTTGATGATATGACACAATTTGAATGATATTCTCATAAGAACACCATTTGTTCGTCTTTGAAATGGAGCTTCGAAGGGTATATGATCTTCCCTAAATGGGGGATAATGCATTTATTGCAATGGTGAGGTCTTCAAACTTAAATGTAGATGTAGAGGTCTAGTCCATGGCCGCTTGTTAAATGTAGACAACAGATTAGTCAAAGGTGGATGGTGACAAAGGTGAATAGCATTGCAGCAATGGACAGTCGTTTTAATACAAGATTCTAATACTTTAGGGTTGGATTTTGGAGTATGAGGAAATTTTCTTTGCCTTATTATGTGATATATATATCTATATCATAATTTAGGGCATTTTGCACTTGAATCTATCATAATGAATTGACATGTCCCTGCATTGATATACATAGCCATGTTAGTTAACAGTGGACCCAAATAAGGACAAGAGATGGCTGACATGGAATGAATGACCACTCACTGAATTTGTACACAATGAATGACAAGTCCCTATATTTTCTCTAACACCCGCCCCGTGTTGTACAACTATATCCTTGCATGCAGTCCTTCTCTATTATTGTGACATATCCATAAAGTAGGTGCAATGGTTCAATATATATAACTAAAAGTTTCCACTGAAGTCCCCACTATTTGGATCTTGAAAAGGTAACACTACCTACTAATATCCTTACATTACATTCACAATTTTCTATACTCTTTCATTGCATCGATTCCATAAAGGATTGTCTCTACTATTCCAAAAACAGAGGTTTGAAAGAGGAATATTGAATCACTTTCAGGTTTGAATATTTGGCTTGCATCCTCCTTATGTAAATCGTCTTAATGTACTTAGTCCTTCCCCGTTTATACAATGGAAATATGTACATTGCAAGTTAATGTCATTGGATTAAATTTGCAGGGCAGATGACATTCAACAACAACAACAACCTTGCGAGGAGTTACGAGTTGCCTACGTTCTATACCAACATCGACAACAATGATGACACTGCACACCCAGTAAGTTAATGGACATGTTGTGGATGAATATTATTTTACAGGTCCCTATTTTAATTAAGACACTTCTACAATTAATTCCTATAACACGTTTGGCAGAGATTACCAAGAGAGTTCAGGAAGGCGAACTTGATACATGAAGGCTCGAATATAGCTTTACTGAGGCTAAATGGGTTTTCTTAATGGGCTTGGGAGTGTAAGGTTGTTCATTTTAATAAAGACTTGTATTTTGGTATAGAATTTTTTAAGTTCTGTGGTGCCATTAGTGATGGGAACAGACACATCCATCTAGTTTTCAATTATGATGGTAATCCTATACGGTTCACGGTGGCAAGATTTGATTGTAATGGACACTTGCTGCGATCCCCGCTAGACCTATATTTATACCAAGGATCTCCACTCATTTATGAGGGTTTGGAACATCTAAAGGAGTAGTTATGCATTAACACCCCTGTATTACAGGACCACATGGTAAGGAAAGAGTCTACACGTTGAAATTTAGTTCAACATAAACATTGTGGTATGAATTTTGACAATAGGTACGTTACAGTATGCATATATATTTATGTATATTTAATCACAACATGGATGATCACATTTTATGTAGGACTTACCCATGGGTAGATTTGTTGAAAAATTGGTAGCAAATGGACTACCGGCCACATACTCTGTTGCTAGAAACACACCCATCAATGTGTTGGAACGTTGCAGTGGGTTACAATATGGACAATACCGTCGGGTTCCAGCACGGGTGACTACAATTTTCATATGCAATCGGAATGGATGGCTCACAATGTATTTGCTTCAAGTTACATCAAGATGCGGAAACCATGTCCATATTGATTTTTGATGCATAGTAGTTGCCAGATTTCGATGGGGCAGGACATGCTAACGCAATTCCATTGCAAACCCCGGACACGGTTGACTGTGCAATAGACATGCCCGGCAGTAGCAATTGATGAGGACGTGAACGACGACGAAGTTTGGCAAGGGCTTGGAGAACTTATGTCCAGCCAAAACCTACAAGGCCAAAACTTTGTAAGTTAAGCAAATTACTGATAATATGCAGGCCAAAAATAAAATACAAATATGGAAGAAGAGCAATGCCATGCAAGCAGCAAATCAATCACATAGCGTATATAAAAATAAACAAATACACTCGTTGTTCATACAGACTGAGATTCTGGTAAGGAAGGGTTGATGCTACGCGACTCTAGTACCATCAACAAACTTCACAATAGAATATGGGAGAAAGGGACTTGCATCTTGGCTTGCTGCAAGGAATATGCAATTGAGTTGAATGCAAAGTGCAGATAGGTGGCATAACAAAACAGACCGTGATTGGTGGATATATAGACGGACAAAGAGTATTAGACGGAAGATAATAATTTTAGGTTAATTTTAGCGGACCATGAGGTGGGCATAGAATGGGTGAACAGTTGCAATCTATGCCAAAAACTGCTGTATGACGGGGGTCTCACCGTTGCTAGGTCGGGTGTTGATATTCATAGTCGTCGCATCTTTAGTCCACCTGTTTGTCACCAAAGACTCTGGAAACGCTATTATATGTTTCACTTTCATCACAGCAAATATATGACAGCAAGGAATTCCATCAGACTCAAACAACTTACACGTGTAACTCACTGGGGGGTTGTCATTGTTTTTTCGATATGTGACATTCCACTTCCTATGCGGTTTACCGTACTGTGTAAGAGTGACTAGTGAGGGTCCCAAATCAGGAAAATAAAATTCATCCTGCACGAAAAATCAGGATTCAAACATAATTTGATCCTGTATCAAAAGGAAAACGTCATGTGTAAATTTTTTCTCTATTTGCTTTTGCAATAAGCGCATGTGATCGCCAATAACCGGACTTGCGTTGATAGAAACAAAATCATCAAACCACACCCTTTCCCATATTTGATCCATTGTCTTATCCAACCGAGGCAACACCTCATAAAGCCTAATCTATTTACCCAAGCAAGGTACATCTCTACTAAGGTGAGTAACAGAGACGGGATGAAGACCATCAAGGAAGAAGTCCATAACGGGAACGGGGACGAGTGCGGTGATCATAGTGTGCAAGAGGATGCCAAGAACTTCATAAATATGTCTACTTGGATAATGCCGGCAAAGGTATGCAGTCTCCCTCTTATTGAGGTTCCACCGCCAATTTGCATGTGGTGGACATATGGTCCATACCCGGACACGCGAAGGAACCAAGTATCGGAAGGCATTCTGGAAATGCAATGCCTCACTGGCTGTAAGATAATTCAATTTTGGCTCTCCTTATTGAAAAAGTATGTTTGATTTAATAAATTTAGTCCTATATGGGTTTTGGTTTAATGTAGGCCACAGGAAAGCGAGCATTTGATGGAGTGCGGTGCCGCACCAGTATATCAATAGACAAACTCCATGTTGGTGGGAATCCGAATGAGAAAAATAAAGTAGATACGGTTAGTATGATATTACGATGCCTTCTTTGATCAATGTTATTACAATGGTGTGCGTACTTGTGATTGCATTTGACGTATGTGTTGCAGGATATGGTGAAAAGTGCAGCCCAAAAATACAATGGTGTGCCATATGAAAGACCAATTTGCAACATATGTGGGATGCAAATGCGGTCATACATATCTAGAGGAATCTCAGCATAATCATTGTGATGTGGTAGTATATACCCAATCATGGAAAATTGAACCGTGAGACTTGGTGGTTTGATGTATTTTGAAAATCTGATGGTCGTCAGGTTGCTTGCCATGGCAGAGGATTCATATGGGTAGACGAATGCAAAGTGGGATTTCCAGTTGATCAGTGATCACCAATGTCTCTCAATATTAGATGAATTAATATGGAACGACTAGGAATGATATTTCTGAGTACCATTTAAGTATTTGTATTGTTACGTTTTCATTATGCAGTAAAAGAAACTTCAATATAGGGAGTTCCAAAAATGACGATTTCCAAATGAAGAAAGAAAATGCCAAATAGGGAATGGTGATTTCCAAATGATCAAAGAAACTTCCGAATTGGGGTAGACATTTCCCGAAAATGGTAATTAAATTGGGAAATTACCGAACAGTCTATTATAACGTCTGAAAGAGAATGCAACTTCCATTTAATATAAGTATCAATCTATCAATTGGCTTCCCGTATGGTTTGGAAAAAAAATGCTCAACTTCGATACAACACCTCCAAAAATAAAATTAAAAATGTATGGATCCAAAATTCAACACCTGAGAGGAGTTTCATGCCATAACTTTATCTCAGACGATGTGGCCAAATGGTGACTATATCCACAATAATGTATAAGTTGTACGTACAAGCATATGGGAAACAAATGTTACGGTTTCGCAACAACAATATGTCAATAGCACTTTCAATTTCACCAGATGCATATATTGAAATGATGGATTACATTCAATGTTCATATAAAACATATCATGACAAAAAATTTCACAAATAAAAGTCAAACTAGTGTGCACGTACCAATGTATGGGCAACAAACTTGCTGTCACCATGACCCTTGGGGTTATCAGAAGGTGGGACTTTCATGTCATCTGGAGGTGGATAGAGAGGGTATTATGTTGTCACACCCCCCAAAAAGGCAAAATCGCGGGCTTCTTCATTGTGGTGTAGCAAAGAGTCAATATTCTGACTACGATCACTAGTGTCATATTCCTCATCTCCTGTACAGGTGTGGTCAGCGGATGAATCAAAAACAACATTGTCACGATGTGATTTGCGCAATCCTTTGGCATTATTAGTGGCCTTGTCGCATGTTCGCACGTTGTGGTCCGGTTGGTGACATTTATCACATTTAATAGCGCCTTTAGAAAGCCCTGCTTTGGCATCCTCGACAACAGTGGGGGGATTTGATCGAGTACCTTTTGATCTGCAAATGGTAGGATCCTTCACAACATTCTCGTGAAGTCCGTCAAGACTATTATGTGTTGTATCATCTTGGTCTTCATGTACTGGATATCCCCTCGCCCTAATAGACATATACCTCATTGATTTAATAGTTTGATAGTAAGCGTCTTCGGAAAATGATGCCCTCAAACTAGTCTGTGTACATTCTGCCATCATCTCACCATACCTTGCAATGAGAAAGGAATGGCCGGGGGTCTCACCGTTGCTAGGTCGGGTGTTGATATTCATAGTCGTCGCATCTTTAGTCCACTTGTTTGTCACCAAAGACTCTGGAAACGCTATTATATGTTTCACTTTCATCACAGCAAATATATGACAGCAAGGAATTCCATCAGACTCAAACAACTTACACGTGCAACTTAGTGTGGGGTTGTCATTGTTGTTTCGATATGTGACATTCCACTTCCTATGCGGTTTACCGTACTGTGTAAGAGTGACTACTGAGGGTCCCAAATCAGGAAAATAAAATTCATCCTGCACGAAAAGCAGGATTCAAACATAATTTGATCCTGTCATGTGTAAATTTTTTCTCTATTTGCTTTTGCAATAAGCGCATGTGATCGCCAATAACCGGACTTGCGTTGATAGAAACAAAATCATCAAACCACACCCTTTCCCATATTTGATCCATTGTCTTATCCAACCGAGGCAACACCTCATAAAGCCTCATCTATTTACCCATTCCAGTCTTCAGATCACAATGCATTTGTTCACATCTCTGTGTAGAACGAACACCAGCAAAGAAATCTTTCCTGAAGAAAGCCTCATCCCATCTCTCTCGCTTGTTGTACATGGTGATAACCCAAGGGTTGTCCTGTAGATCAGCCATGGCAACCATATAGTTCCAATAGGATTCCCACTCAGAAACTAACAGGCCTGCGTATATCAAATGGGAGAAGTGTCTTTGAACATAGACGTTATGAATTTTACCAATAACATTCTTCGAAATGTGCCATGCACAAAGTAGATATCTAGCCTCTGGTATTATATCCACAATGGCATTTCGTATAGCGTCATCCTGGTCGGTAATGACAGAAATGGGTTTCTTCCCATCCATAGATGAAATGAAGGTTGATACTACCCATTTGAAAGTCTCTTCGGTCTCGTCCACCAACAATACGCAGCCAAACAGAACCGTCGCTCGATGATTGTTAACTCCAACAAAAATGACTAATGGCTTTCCATAGATATTTGTCTTGTAAGTGCTATCCATTATCAAAACGTCGCCAAAGTTGTTGTAGTCAACAAGACACTTTGAGTATCTCCAGAAAATATTTGTGAGCCGCCCTTCTTGATCAACACAACAATAACAGTAAAAATAGGGATCACGGGATGCTTTCAGATTCATGAAGCTAATGGCAGCTTGAGCGTCACCATCAACCAATAATTCTCTTCTTTTGGAATCTTCTTGGTTGTACAAATCCTTTAGTCTACAGCCAACATATGGATATTCCCCTGCTTGGTGAACAAATAAGTCATTGTGTGGCAAATCGGAACGGAAAATGGGCCTGTTTGATCTCAGCAAATGAACAATTTCCTTTGGAACAAGAACATGGTTGTGATATGTATCAAACTACGACACGTAGAAATAACTGGTTATCTTGCAACAGATGATAGTTAGGCAGGCTGGACAACCGCATCTAGTCACCTTCCTCTTAATTGCAGGTTGTTCTTTACTGGTGACTTCACAGGGGACACTTCGGTACAATTTTTTACGCTTCTTTGGATTGTTAACCGTACGCCACCCCTGCTTAGAACAACAAAGTGATCTTTTGAAAATGTCACCATCACAGTCCTTATCAGATTTGCTTTTCCTTACGGAAAAACCCTTTGCAATTGAGTGGTATGCATAAAATCTCTCAACATCATCAACTGAAAGAAACAAAATTCCGTTGAAATCTGAAAACTATAGGTCTTCTACTTCTTTCCCTTATAACGTAGACAATCTGTGGATTCATCCAACCCAAATGTGAATGTCTCCCCATTTGGTTCATCACTCGATAAACCATCCTCCTCATTAGAAATGAGGTCGGATTTATGGTATTGTTCCTCACTAAAGCGCAAACCATGCTGGTCCGTGTCGCTGTCCATTTCCGAGACCAACCTGTAATTGGGATGGATGAATTACGGTTTTGTTACATAATAAGAATAATAATGCACCAACTTGTTATAACAATTTAAACAAAACACGCATGACAAACTGAATTATTAGTTTCAAGTCAGCATATGTACCCTAAAGCATGATAACATAAATCATTGGGGTGCCATGAACACGATCATAGAAATACCTGTTATGCAAGGCAGTGCGCTTTATCAGGATGACTGACAGTGATATTAGTTGTGGTTTGTTTTGCAGCAGGTGATTCAAATTCTTCTTTTCATTCTGTTAAAGCTGAAGCAAGTTCACAAATAAAATAAAGATAGCGCAATAAGTATGATATCATCACAATATCCACCAATTCAAGTAAAACTGTTATAACAATACTAGTTAAATACTAGTTAAGCAGATGAAATCAAATAACAAGGAAAGGGAAAACAAAATACTGCTAATATGGACATAATTAATTGCATTACAATACCTACTCCCGTATTCCGACTCTTATACAATTATCCAATTATCAAGTAAAATAACACCCAAAATAACCAGATAGCTGAACCTCAGACAGTTAAGCCTCACAGCATTGTTGATAAACCTATTGAAACCTACTTTCAATACAACTTATTAACATTTAATAAGGTCATCAAGGATATTGGGTCGGCCTTCTGTGCTAGTTCAGCTAAGAAGCACCACAACAGCAATATCAGTAATTTCAATAACAAATTTGTTTTAAATGTTGTTTAAGCTATTACGGGTAATGAACATCTCTGAACATAACATGTTATGAAATATCACAACGTACAACTCCTTATGCATACCACTCAATTGCGAGAGAGACGTACACCTTATACGGTTGACGTTTTAAAATAAAATAACATCCCCTTAAGACCCATTGTCTTATCCGGCTTCTGACCATCAACATTGATTTTTATATAATATCCTCCTCATCCTTTTTAATGTGGGGAAAGGGAACAAACATTGGATGCCATAAATAGGAAATTGGTTTTAAAATAATCAATCTTCTTCTAAACTCCTCTCCTCTTAACTTCCACTCTATTTCAACTAAATATCTCCATGCCTTTGATATATGTCAACAACTGGACTAAATATCTCCATGCCTTTAATATATGTCAACAACTGGATTTAAATATAGGACTCATAATTGATAAGGAAGCTTATGGTTGAGCATGCAACAAGACGATTAAAATTTCACACAACAGCACATATGAAGACAAACCTGAACCTTCCTATATGCTGACAATTGACATACTGAACCCACCACTACCGATAAAGCTTAACCTACAATGGTTTGTATGCATTCCTTATCTTCTGAACAGTATAGGACCCGATTCCGTGACTGAACGCACCACTCCAACTCAAGGTGAATATTGATAGGTTTAGAATGAACGGAAGAAGAAATAAAGCTGCTTGGTGAGAGTTCCTTAACCCTTCCGTTTGTGTATGTGGGTGAAACCTATCCCTTCAATTCTTATCACTTCACAATTTTATTAATAAAATATGTACCATTCAGTCCATTTTGGTGTTGAGGTAGAGTAACAGAACTGGCCCATAAGCAATGACAACCCATTTAGCCAATTGATATCTTATAATATCCCCACCATCCCTATTTGTGTACAGTCGGACCCTTAACGTTATACATACCAAATACATATATTATGTACCCCATATCTTGTATAGGAGCTCATAGATTGTGCCTTATCAATATATCGGTGAGGTTGCGGTATCCTCTCCAGAAGAATATATATATTTCAGATGAGGCTATATCTGGTCCAGGAGAAATCTTGACGGTGATGATGCGATAGATGTTCGAGGAAGAAATATATTGTGAAGGAGGTCATATCTTGTGAAGGAGGAAATATGACACTAAGGAGGCGATATATGTTGAAGGAGGAAATATATTGTGAAGGAAGAAATTTATTGTTAGAGGTCATCTCCTGTGAAGGAAGAAATATGACATTGACGATGAGGTATATTTACTCGGACGATGAAATTTATATTCAGAGAGATCATATCTTGTAAAGAAAGGCATATCTTGTCAAGGAGAAAATATGACATTAAGGATGTGGTGTATTTACTCAGATGATGAAATTTATAGCTAAAGAGGTCGTATGTTATGAGGGAGGAAATATGACATTGCGGATGTGGTGTTTTTACTCGGAGGATGAAATTTTTTGTGAAAGAGATCATATCTTGTGAAGGATGTCATATGACGTGTATTGTCAAGAAAAACATATTTTGTGGGAGAAATTTATTGTCAAGGAGGCTATGTCACGTTCACCTGCCCCGTACCGTATCGTTAACAAGAATAGGGTGACCGGTAAGCACAAAAGAACTACGAAATTATGAAAACAAAAATATCGACTATGATTAAGCACTTGCATTCTCAATTCACAGCTCTTTAATCACAAGACTAAATTATTTTTTGTAAGCCTTGTATATCCCTTTGAATTCCTACTTGACTTGGGCTTCTTAAGGCTTCTAGTACAACTTGGAATCGGAATTTCTTCTATCCAAAGAAACCCAAGGTTATTATAGTCAATGCAAGAAATTGCTCCAAATATCTTAAAATACGTTCAAGCTGGTTCCATTTGAGTGGTGAAAGCAATGGACCTTGGCCCTAGACGCTGGATTCCGAAAATATATGTTTCATTTCAGAACTAGGTTCACACTGAAATCATCATAAATTTGTTCAAAATAATGCGAATTCACTTCCGTAAAATTCCTCATAAAACTATTATCCGTATCTTTCCAATGGTATAATGCCTGCCTGTAACTTCCTCATTAGAATGTACAGTTTAACTCTCAAAGTAGACTCACAGCTTATACATTTCTAGAATATCAGTATAGGAAGCATCCTTCCAATCATGTGTCTTACGTTAATCTCCAAATCCTGAAAGTTCTCCAATTTAACCTACAAAACACAAATACAAAGTAAATGACTGAAAATTTTTAGAACTAAGTCTACAATTTTACCCAACTCTTATCATGAATCTACGTCTCCATCTTTCATTGTCATACACCATCGATATTGAGGCTTCCATACCCTGTGGGAAGTTGCTGTGAATTGCACTTGGGTAGTCAGCAATTCATTCAAACATCATCGAAAGGTGATAATATTTCTTGCTTTCACATTTTCCTAAATCAACTATTTTTTAGCAATTCGTAATCGGAGTAATTCTTTCCTTCAAACACTGGGGTGTTTTTCGGTTGAATATAAAATTAGGTTCATTAAAGGGGTCCTCCACTTCGGATTATATAACATCACCCATTTTAACAATGTCATAAACAACAACATTGCTGGCAAGTAGAACGAGGGAATTTGATTAGGTTACCAAATAACCTACCAACAACAATACAAATCGTATTGCATATAGACTCATAATTCACTTATGACATTAAACTTAATACATCAGCTCATACATATAATTTGGAGAGTAGTCCGAAAAATAATCTGAAGGATGCATTCCTCCTTCATCTAGTGAGTCATCAGACAGTATCTTATTCATTTGAATCTCTTCCAATTTGATGTCCGCCCAGAAGTCGTGATCTTTTTGCTCACCTGATCAATGAGACACAGAGTTTGGGTCTTGCATTGTTCTCTTTGGTGCATTCAACTGATGTGCGTACAGTTGATCATCCCAACTGAATCCGATACAGTTTTTGTCCACCTATAACATCCATTGTGAATGAGTGGTTAATATCTATAAGCTACTTCTTCAAAGTATTCATGCTATTAGACAAATTCAAGTATTCAATATCTTCCTTGTAAATATAAGGGCACACATATGATTCCAGGAAATATATTTCCACGATCGAAATTACTTTAATAACTAAGGCTCACTGCCGGGCATAGCCAGTAATCTCAGCTCTCATTTTGTTTACTCTGTGAAAGGAAGCGCTTCATTTCACCCCCGCATCTAAAACAGCTTGGATTGTTTATCCGATTATCAACCAGACGTACCTGATGATCAACAGCACCAACAGTTATAAATCTTTCTAACCAATCACTTGTTATGCTGCGTATTGCTGTATATAAGTATATCAGTCTCACGACTATTCCATTAGATAAAAATAGATATCTTACATTATTGGGCAGCACCTGTATGTGTCCTATGAGAAGGTAAAATTTCTCGTCCACCCACATCCACCCAACGCAGCGCCATCCCTCCGCCTACAAATATGTACCTTTAGCATTTCTTTAGAAGGTGTATAGCTGAAGGGCTTACATAAATAATTTCGGAACAAATATAAAAACCAATCATGACAACATAGGCTGAGGTTTAACATATCTCACCGGTAGTCCAACAACACTATCACACCTCCAGTAAGGGCGGTTGACATAGAACTTCGAATCAGTAACCCTAATATGCATTTTACTGTTGCAGAAGATACATTGAGGACGGTTGTCCACAAATGCATTGTTACTGTGGGCGTTGCTGGAGGCTGCCATAATGTCTCAGTAGTGTCTTATTATTCTTACGATCGAAGTCTATGTTAGTGATATATGGACGTTTGCAAACACCCCCCTCATCTCCCCCACAATTATATAGACCCATGAAAAGGTCGTTTGATTCCCTCCATATACACGTGATAAAAGCACAAATTCCTACTTTCACTGTTTATATATGCAGTCCCCAAGCTCTTTTATCACATGTTCATGAATACTTATTTGGAAGCTTCCACCCGTACTTGGGGTTCATTATGCAACTTGGAGAGACTAATTGGTTAGGATTGAATGATAAGTTACTTTATTATCCTTTTAATTAAATGGTTGAATGTTGGGGTCAATTGCCATGATCTCTTGTTTGTAGCTGATGTACATAGCACACCGAATGGCCATAAAGCCAAATCCAGAATTGCATGCAGCACCGACTTATAGAAAACCATTCAAATCATACATAACCGTTTTGGAGTATATATAAATGGATGGATCATATAATCTGGAAGAAGAACAATTGTATTTAGGCTGCAAATGGATCACAAACCATAAACATAAACAGATAATTCCATTGTTTAAAAAAGTTAAAACAAAATTACAACAAGTGCATGCAAACATGGGATAAATGGTCTAAGATACATGTAAGAACGGGGTGATGCGGCGCGATAGTAGGATCAACATAATAATTGACAACAAAGTAAGGCAGAAAGGAACCTTCACTTGGTGAATTTGCAAGGACTATGTAACTGTAGCAGATATGGGGATTGAAGAGCTGCATACATGTGGCATAACAGAGTTGCCCTTATTTAATGGAGATACAACGGGAAGGTAATCTTATTAGGGTTCATTATATTCGGAAAGTGGTTGAACACTAGAACTGGTTAGAGATAGGACTTATCTCTGACACAGGATCTTCACGTCTTGAATTAAAAAGAGGGAGCAAGATGCAGTGGCTTTACTAGCTAGCTTAGAAGGACTGCAATGTGTTGTTTGCTGCGTGGTGGCCAAATGCAGTGGCTTTACTTTTTATCACGAAATAGCTAAATCTCTACAAATAGGCATATGTATTTATAATGCAGAAAGTGATAGTAGTACATATAGCTTTGGATGCAAGTACACAGGTTGACAAGAAATGACACCCTTGTGAGGCAAGTTTTATTGCCTTTTGCTGACAAACTCCATCCAATAGTTGGATGGTTGAAAGCACATCCCTAGTGACTAGTTAGGAAAAAAAACAAAAATGAGAGGACATCGATGAAAGTATAAGAAAAATTGTTAAACATTTATATATAATTAAATACGAAATAAGTGGAGGCAATGTGAGCTATGAGCAATTGCTAAACAGATGCCTATAAGTTTGCCAAACGGTTGGGAGTTCCATTTCACCAGAAAGTCGTCATTTGAATCAACTGTATTTGAAGACCGGATAGGGCTGATATACGCCACCTATACGGTTAGAATAAAGATTTTTCAAACTAAATATGAGATTTCTACTGTGGCTTGCTATTAAAAAATAGGATAGAATTGAACAAGATTGATGAATCATGTCTGGCAAAATATCTCCTTAATCTAAAACAGACTCAGTCGGATATTACTTGACATGATTCGTTCTCCTAAGCGGGTGGTTTATGGAGAAGAGATGGCCTCCCCGATGTTATATATCTTCCTCAACAAGATATGCGCTCTTTCATAATATATTTTCTGATTGACAAGAAATTTCAGCCGTACCCCTCATTGGTGTGAAGGACACTTTATTTCCTGACTGGAAATTTTATTTCCTCCTTGACAACATATAACCTTATTGACAAAACGATTTCATCGTGGGTGATGCATAGGGCATCCTCAACTACATATTTGCTCCTCGACAATAGAGGTGGCCATGCATGAATGAGGCGTTTAATCAATATTTAAATGCATGAAAAGAAGGGTCCATCAATGCATATATGGACATAAGGATGTGTTATGATATATTGATGGCCATACAGACAAGTGGGACACATATTTAGTTGCTATATCCTAGATATATATATATATATATATATATATATATAGACAGATATGCCTTCTAACTAAACATTTTTCCACAAAGCATCAAAACTAAAATATCCTTGAAATCCAGGAACGCAAACCACCATTGCAAGCTACATTGTGGAAGGTTAGTAAACTATTTTGTTGTTAAACTACATCTGATGTAGGTGGGATCTTGTCTTTATAAATTTAAGGAGCTTTTGTTATTGTGTCCTTAACAAAATCCATACAGCAGACAACAACTATGGACATGCTACCTTACTTCTTATTAAAAATTGAGCAACCACAAACCATTGAACTTCCCAACAATGCAATGAAGGTACATGCCACTCTTATTCCTATTAACAATGTAAACATGTATGTGTGAAGGGAATTCCCCCAAAATTCACCAAGAAGTATTTGACTAAAGACAACACAGCAACCGCAAGATTGACACTCAAGAGGCTGCATAATCACATTTGGCATGTTAACATTGTTAACATCGGCAACCAAAAATACTTTGGATCAGGGTGGAAAACATTTGTGCAAGATGTTCGCAATGGGCAAGCTTCGTTGGAGTTAGTCGTCCTGTATGAAGGGGATATGGCATTCACAATCACACACTTTAAGCATAGTGGGAGCATGATGTTGATTTACCTAGGTTACCTATTGGGCACCCTGCGGTTTTAGTGGGACATCTTCAAGATTTGGAAGCAACTTTCTTATACCACATGTCAGAAGATGCAGAGGAACCGGAGGATGAAGTGGTACGTAAGAAGGCAAAGAGTAATAAACTGAAAATACAATGTACATTTCAAGTAAAAGTTCCCTAATTACATGACATTGTGTATGGTTTGTCACCATCATTTCATAACGCACAAACTGTTTTTATACATCCTTTAACAAAGTTTACAGTTGAAATTGGAAATAACCTAATTGACAACAGTTACTTATATTTGTATATTAACCACAGGCTGCTTCTAGAGGCAATATGCATGACACTTTGAGAAACCTCCCACCAGCTGCGGTATTTATATTGGTGCTCACTAACAATCCTGAAATGGTAAGTACTTTGGCCATAAGGTATCACGAAACCCAAATATATTTGGCTGACGGATGGGAAGGCTTTATGGACGCTGTCAGGCTACACCATTCGCATACAATTTTGTTCACATTAGGCCAGGATGGTGAGATCTTTGCCTTGCATTCAACAAAGTAGATCAAATAATTACAGGAATTGTAGATGGCGATGATGGAGATGAAGATATTCCGGTGTAATGCCTCAGTACATACAATTGATGACGTTTGTACTGCAAATTATGTTCATTTAATGTATTCCTTTTCGAGTTCAACAAAAGGATGCAGGATGATCGTAGTAGGTTTATAATGTTTGGATTCATTACTATGAATGCCATGACTGTTGTTGGACAGTGACGGTTTAGTGATGGAATATACAGTTTTGTTGTTTTTTTTTAGGGGTGGGGGGTTGTGGTTTGTTTAATTGAAAGAATTTAATTTCAAATAATAAATGGGCTTCGAGTAATATAAAAAGTAATTAAACCAACTATAAGACAAATACACAATGCGTCCGAAAATCAAAACCATGTTGTTCACTACATCAGTTGTAGCTGCACTACTGATTGTGGGGACGCAAATATGCTCCTTCCAAATATTTGATGGGACATAAAATCTACAAATCTGTTGAAAAAATCTTGCGCAAAGATCAATCATGAACCATATTAGATGTATGAGGGTGTAAAAAGGACAAAAACATCAACTACCTTATCAGTTTTTCTTTAGGACTGCAAGAGAGCTATAGCCTTCTGCCCTATTCGGTTCACATGATGGTATAACTCCGCAAGTATTGTAAGGTCAAACGCAGTGCAGTAGCACCTTTTGCAGGAGTGCAGAAGATAGGATTGTATGGTCAGTGGATTACAATTACAGTGAAGGAGGAAAGTTGTAAGAGGAATCATTCAAACGTGTGAGTAGAATCCAATATTACATTTGGATTGTCGTGTGTGGAAATTTCCAATGCAGAGTTATAAGAAAGTCTCTTCGGTGAAGTACGAGTAAATCAATACTGCCCAGACTTCGGAAATGCTGAACATGTAATGATAACTTCCAAATGGCGAAGGCAACTTTCTAATCGGGGACTTACATTTCTGGGAGGTTGTTATCCTCCAATTCGGAAAGTGCCGAATAGGCCATTATATATTCCGAAAGGTGATTGCAACTTCCATTTCAACATAGGTATCCAACTGTATTCGTAGCTGGTTTCACAAAAAAAAATCACTCTGGATACAACACAGAAGAAAAAACAAAATTTAGTTTCACAAATCCAAAATTCAACACCTAAAATTTTTTTTCATGGCATAAGTGTATCTCAAACAATGTGCGTCTAAGCATAATTGAAACAAATAATTCGGTCTCCCATAATGTTTATCAGTCGCACTTTAAATTTAACGAGATGCATCATCAAAATGAACTGGTTGGTTACATTCCATGCACGTATAAAACAGACTAACAAGGCAAACTATAACAATACCAAAAGGCAAACTATAGCAATATCAGTCATGGCAAAATATAGCAATACCAAAAGGCAAACTATGACACGCATACCGATGTCTATACCAATAAACCATCAGTGACTATGACAGCTAGGGTTCCTCGGAGCTGGAACTTTCATGTGATCTGGAAGAAGAGACGGAGGGTATTATGGAGTCGTACCCCCCCCAAAGAAAGCAAAATCACAGGCTTCTTCACTGTGGTGCAGCAAGGAATTTGTATTCCGGTGACTACCTCCAATCTCGTATTCATCCTTATCAACACATGTGTGATCAGCATTGGAATCACAATCAACTTTATCACGATGTGATTTGCTCCCACTGACATCATTAGTGGCTTTGTCACATGTTCAAAAATTGTGGCCCGGTTGGTGACACTTACCACATTTAATAGCGCCTTTGGTATTTCCTTTAGCTTTGCCATCATCAACAACAGTTGTGGGAGTTGCTCGGGTACCCTTTGATCTGCAAATGTTAGGATCCTTGACTACATGCTCGTGAAGTCCGTCCAGACTGTTCTATGCAGTATCCTATTGCTCTTCATGAACTCAATATCTCCTCGCCCTAATAGACATACGTGCAATGGATTCAATTGTTTCATAGTAAGCATCATCAGAGAACAACGCCCTGAAACAAGTCCGCGTACATTCGTCCATCATCTGACCGTACCTTGCCAAGCGAAGGGAACTGTCGGGAATCACTCTATTGCTTGGTCGGGTTTCTTCATTAATAGCAGCAGCATCTTTAGTCCACCACTTTGTCACCAAAGACTCAGGAAACACAGTTATTTGCTTCACTTTCATTACAGTAAATATATGGCAACAGGGAATTCCATCAGCCTCAAACAACTTACACGTGCAACTGAGCGTGGGGATGTTATTGTTGTTGCGATATGTAACTCTCCACTTCCTATGCGCTTTACCGTATTGTGTAAAAGTGACTACTGATGATCCCAATTCAGGAAAATTAAATTCATTGTCCACAATAAAGCGGGATTCAAACCGAATTTGATCCTATAACAACAAGAAAATGTCATGTGTAAACCTCTTCCCAAGTTGGTCTTGTAATTGACACATGTGGTTGCCAATAACCGGACTCGCATTGACAGAAACAAAATCATCAAACAACACCGTTTCCCTTATGTAATCCATTGTCTTATCCAACCGAGGCAACACCTCATAAAGCCTCGTGTATTTACCCAATCCAGTTTTCAGATTACGATGTATTTGTTTGCATCTCTGTGTAGAACGAACAACAGCAAAGAAACCTTCCTTGAAGAAAACCGCAGCCCATCGCTGTCGCTTGTTGTACATGCTAATAACCCAAGGGTTGTCCTGGAGACCAGCCATGTCAACCACATAGTTCCAATAAGATTCCCACTCAGCAATGGATAACCCATAGTATATCAAATGCATGAACTCCCTTTGAACATTGACGTTATGAATTTTACCAATAACATTCTTAGAAATATGCCATCCACAAAGTCGATATCTAGCCTCCGGTATAAGCTCAAGAACCACATTTCGCATAGCGTCATCTGGGTCGGTAATGACAGATATCGGTTTCTTTCCTTCCATAGAGGAAATGAAGGTAGATAACACCCATTTGTAAGTCTCTTCGGTCTCATCGACCAACAAAGCAAGACCAAATGGAACAGTGGCCCAGTGGTTATTAACTCCCACAAAAACGACCAATGGCTTCCCATATGAATTTGTCTTGTAACTGCTATCCATTATCAAAACGTCGCCAAAGTTGTTGTAGTCAACAAGACACTTTGAGTCTCCAAAAAAGATTTGCAAGCCGGCCTTCTTGATCAACACAAAATAAACAGTAAAAATGGGATTACTGCACGCTTTCAGATTCATGAACCTGATGGCAACTTGAGCGTCATCGTCGACCACTGTTTCTCTCCTTTCAGAATCTCGTTGGTTGTACAAATCCTTTATTCTAAACCCAACATACTCATATCCCCCGACTTGGTGAACTAGTAAGTCGTAAGCGCGGCACGTCGGTAGGGAAACATTTTTCAGTGAGCTTACTTGTGCAGACGCATGTCCTCCAACCGTCCTGTTTGACCTAAGAAAATTAACCATTTCCTTTGCAACCAGAGCATGATTGTGGTCGGTATCAAATTGCGACACGTAGAAATAACCAATTTTATTGCAATGCATTATAGTTAGGTGCGCTGGACAACCACACTTAGTCACCACCTTCTTAATTCTAGGCTGTTCTTTATTTTTGCCATGAGAGGAGACACAGCCAGTCACTTTTATATGCTTATTTGGGTTTCCAACCTGACTCCAGCGCTCCTTAGAACAACATAGCGATCTTCTAAATATTTGACCACCATGATCCTTATCGGATTTGCTCTTCCTTACGGAAAACCCTTTGGCGATTGAATGGTATCCATAAAATCTCTCAACATCCTCAACGGAACGAAACAAAACTCCGTTCATGTCTGTAAATTGGAGGTCGTCATACTTCTTACCGTTGTAACGTAGATAGTCTATGGACTCATCCAACCCAAATGTGAAGGTCTCCCCTCTTGATTCATCACTCAAAAAACCATCATCCTCATTAGAAAACCCTTCAGAAGTATGATAGTGTTCCTCAGTAAAACACAGACCATGCTGGTCCGTGTCACTGTCCATTTATGAGACAAACCTGTAATTTGAATGGACGAATTACTGTCATGTTACATAACAAGAATAATGATGCGTTAAGACTGATTGGAACAATTTTTACAGAACACCATAGCAGAATATGACAACGTTCTTTTTTTTAATTTTATGTTTCACTTCCTCATATCTACCCTAAAGCATTATAACATCAATCATTGACCTTAGATGAACATGATCATAGAAATACCTGTGTTGAGAAGGAGCGTGCTTTATGAGGAAAACGGACGTGAAAGATGAAATATAAACACTGTTAATATGACATAATTAATAGCATAACAATACAATTTTCATATATCCCAACTTTTAGATATACAACTATCTTCGTTTTCAACTAAAATAACACTGAAAATAACCAGATAGGTCACCATCAGATACTTAAATCTCACAGTAAAAAGTATAAACCTACTTAACCATTCAATATGACTTATTAATATTGTTACAGGTCATCAAGTGTATTGAGTCTGCCATGTGTGCTAGTTCCGTTAAGAAGCGCAACAATAGCAATCTAAATAAATGAAATGATCTGTATCTTCAATAACAAATGACTGATGTAGAATGAAGTCCCAATATAGTCTCAATGACTCATTTATAAACAAAGTGGTTCACATCTAAATCCAAACCAAAATATAAATTAAGATACATACTAGAGTGGTTGCATTCAATGCAGCGAACAGATAATACTACAGTTCTAATACATAGGAAACACTCTTATTTTCCGCCCCTAAACCATACTACTTAACATCCAACTTCCAATGTTAAGACATATTTTCATCCGCATAGTATTCAGCCCTACAGAGTTCCGATTTATGGCAAAGCAACTACTATGTCTAAACCCATTTGTATAGTGCATATAAGCTGAATATGGAACTGCTAAACAGGCCATTTGAAGTTCCAAATTAGAGTGCAACTTCCAAAAGAATGTTTGTAATGAAGAGGCAACTGCCGAACAGACCAGTTGAAGTTCCATATCAAAATGAAACTTCCATAACTAACTATAAGCTGAATAGGCAACTACTGAAAGGTAATTTCCAATTAGAAACGCAACGTCCCGAATAGTAACACTTAAGACTTTCCTCTGTACCATATCACATACGTCATGATAGTTGGAATAGATATGTTTTAATGATAGAGTTTGTAAATTGTTTCTGAGGACTACCTTTAATCCTGCTGGTATAAGGTGGTTTCCTTCGCTCCCTCTGAAACAGAAAGGTTTGCACATACTACTGAGAAAAGTACCCAGTAATTCATGAATACATATAAACTAAAAACAAAGGTCATACTGTACTAAACGAAAATGATAAATATTAAAGGTAATGAACAAGTACTAAACTGCAGTTATAGAGAAACTTATACTAGAGCTATTACTGACTCATACCACACTAGACCAACAGTATCTGCAAAGAAGATGGTTGAGGTTTTGGAAATTAATCAAACCGTTAATAGAAGCTCTGTTTTGTTTGTCATAATATAAAAACGTGGTATAAAGTTGTGGATAGAGGCAATGTGAATGTTGCTGCATGCTCTCAACCTAAAGCTATTGAACTAGTCTATCATCTATCCATGTAACAAATCTAGTATCACATATTGGAGTTAAATGGAAAATGTAAACGAGCAACATGCAAGGAACAAATATTAGTCATATTTAGAATGTGACGTGGGAGCTACATGTGTTCTGACATGGTGAATATCTAAAATATGGATCACCAATAATGCAGAAGCCAAGAATGAATTTTGAAATTGGTGGGAATAAGTTTACAACAATGCACTTATGTAAGCTAACTCAGGGAATAGTTACCTCGAGCTCTTCTATTTACTACAGTTCAAACAGCTTTTGATTACTCCACGGTCCCACCTAACTGAAATTGAAACGCAAGTTTTTGTTAGTAACATCAGGTTATGGATTCACGGTATTGGTTTTGCATGCAGGACAATGTATGGGGACCACGAAACAATAATTTGGAACTTCTTTTTTTGTATAAAAGTCATAGGGGTGTTTTTAGATTAGGGAAGGTCTTACCATATATGATTATGAAGCACTTCTGATTTCTGATACAATATTCTACCAAGGTGTTGCCATATCGTAGATCATGTGATTATGGTAGCAGCCCATCTGCTATCCTACAAGAGGATGACAAAATGATCTAAAGTCTACCATAAGCATATAACTATGACAAGCTATAGGAGGCATAGATTCAATAGGGGATAAAAGTGTTCGCACAGATCACATGAGCCAGTACTCATTATTTGAACATTCTTTCAACTGCAATAAAGGATAAATGCATGAATCAACCAGGGCCAGATCCAGTATTACAACCTCTATGGGGGTTGAACTTCTTAACAAGGAGGGAAAATAAATCGCATTTCGGATTCGGATCATGATTTCACATTTTAGTGTCACACCTTATCAACTTAGATTACATATATGAGACCAATGCCAACACAATTATAATTCACACACATGCAGGCTGAAGCAATTCGCATACACCCCAAAAAAATGTACACCTAACATAATGACCTACGAAAGTACTAGAGATAGATAGTAATTAGTAAATGTTGATCCTTCCTTTCTATCAAAATAGGAAGATTTAATCACCTAATTTTTTTTTTCAATCTTTAATTTGTGGAATTCTGGCCATCTGCTTTTCAATACAAACTTTTGTAGTGAGCAGTTCATAGGTTTTATAAAATCTTACAAGTTATAACATCTTGAGTGTTATTTCAATGTTCATTTACATGCACAGGGCCACAAATCTTAGCACACGCTACACATGCAAGGACTGGTATTTATCAGATACGCACATTTGAAAACCGAAATGTTAAATACATGCACAAATCCACAAATTCAGCCACCCAACCCACATAAGAACTGGGTTTTATCACATACATACAATTTCATAATTTCATGCTAGAATTTCAATTTCAATATGAAATGGGTGTGCATTTATACCTCTTTAACATGACTGATTCAATTTCAATTTCAAATGGCCGAGCGGCCCAACTCCTGAATAACTGATCAATTGAAGAAGAAGAAGAATAAGTGAATAACACGCTAACCCAGGCACCGGCAAGGCAGCTACCAACAACTGATCAAGAGTAAGTGAATACCTAAATATCAGAAAGTCATAAAATAAAATAAAAAATTTAGCTTTCACATTAAGAATAAGAAGAGGAGAAAAGGAGAGATACCTGGAGGCCAGGACTCCTGGACCTTGGTGACAAAGAGGAGGACTGGGAGAGGAGAAGAAGTGGACGATGTCGGAACCAGCCCTGTGCTAGGGGAAGTAGGGTTGGTGTCTTCGGAAATTGCTGATTGAGTTCGGTGGAGCTTTAAATGGAAAGGAGCATGGGGAAAACAAAAAGAAAAATGTTATGACCTAGTTTATTTTTGGGCCCAAAAATGGTGGTGGCCCTTCAGTAATTCATGACTATATATAAACTGTAAACAAGGTCTATACTATACTAAAAAATAGTAAAAGATTAAAGGTAATCACCAAGTAGTAAACTGCAATCATAGAGAAACATATACTAGAGCTATTAATCACTCATACCACACTAATCCAACAGTAACTGTGAAGAAGATGGTTGAGGTTAGCTATTGAATGAAACAAGATTTGTTTGGTATGTTAGCAACTTAATCAAACTGTTAATAGAAGCTGTCTCCTGCTCACATTTGAGGAGTAACATTATGAATCAATTTTCCAACCTTCAAAACGAAAAAGGAAATCTTTGTTCAAGAAAAAATTGGCAACCTTAGATAGTTTTTACTGACATAGAATTACTAGTAGTTTTCTTAAATATCATTTAATTTCATTTTCAGCTTATGGGGTTGGCAAGCACAAAAAAAATTTCATAATAACCATGTAAACTAAATTCAGATACTTGCATACTGGAGGAGTTGCTAATGACCCATGACATCAAGTAACATGCATGATTGACATCACATATTTGTGTAATTGAGAAATCAATCAACCTCGGATTCAAACAAATGAAAAAAGCTTTCACACACATCATGTTACTCGGTACTCATTATCTGAACATTCTTTCTACCTCACTAAAGGATAAATGCATGAATCAATAGGGAGTACATGTCTCTAAATTACTCAAAAACTGAGTTTAAGAACTCTTTTTCCTTAAAAGAGGAAAGTGATGAAAACTGACAATACAATATTTGGCTAATAGAGCCAGCGCAATAGTATGTATTGCTTAAAATAAGGCACTAATATAAGGTCCTAAGATACTCATATAAGCAAATATCACATTAATGAAGTGCCATGAGTTAAAAAGTTTACATTTTGAACCGTTTTGTTGAAGGACTGGTATTTTCAGGGGTAACTAGTCAATCCACATCCTATTTTCAGGGGTAACTAGTCAAACCACTAATATAAGGTCCTATGATACTCATAATATATGTTGTATCTAGTATATACAAATTATGAGTTCCCTATGAGAAACAACAAATGAATGAAGAAAGCTGAATATAGATTAGACAATATTTGTCCAATATACAAGAACACAGACTGAACTGTATAAAATAATTTGTTTGCTTGCTACAGGTTTTTTTGCAAATACAATTTTTGTCCCACCACTTTTCACTGTGAATCCTGTGTCCCCTACCTTCATGAAAAGATCGAGATTGTTGGTCTGAAAGCAACGAATATTGTTTTCCTTTCTGAATTTAGTTTACCTAGATTCATCACCAACATGTAGATTCATATATGTTCAAAAACCTATGAGACCATAAAGAAAAAGCTATTGGGTACTATGATAGATAAATTGCAGGAACAAAGGAACAAAAATAATCAAATTTTTAATGCCTTACTTCATCCAGCATACTAAACGTGAACGATTTCTGAACAGCAATGCTTTTGCAGACAATAGAACCCTAGAAATCAAAGAAAAATTATACCCATTCAAGCATATGGAGAAATTTCAACACAGTTCAAGCAAATCAATTCCTTACTCAAACAATTGCCTTTGTTTGGAGGAGACAGCAAGTGATCTTGTTCTGCGAAATAGAAACAATAACCAGGAGAAGAAATCAATTCATCAAATCAAAATGAACAAAAATGCTAAATCGATTTCAAAATACCCTAAAACTCAACACCCAAATCGACTTCCTTAGCAAACCCTAATTCCCAAATTGACTTCGCTATACAGTTGTAATACCAAATTCGACTTCACTATGTACAGCCTAACTCAAAATAAATGTGAGACCTTACCTTCGATCAATGACGGAAGTTGTTAATTAAGAGAGACACCGACAGAGATATGAGAGTGTAACTTTGTCGGGCGGATGAGAGTGCAATGGAGATGATCAATCTGTGGGTGTTTCTTTTTGATGAGCGTGTTTCTTCTTGAATGTGCTGGGTGAGAATGAACGATGCTTGCTCGGGTGAGAGACGCTAGAGGAGGAGACTAGTATTTTTTAATTTTTCACGGGATATGGTATCCATAGGGTGGTTTTTTTTTTTTTTTTTTTTGTGAGAATGTGTCACGCCCCGAATTTTATAATAAAAATTCAAAATCCGAAACATGAAAAATACTACAAACTCAAATAATCATCCTGAAAATTTCTTTTCTTAACATCCTCACCACACGAAATAAAATCAAACCGAATTCAGTCTCAGTTAATTATTACAATTCTAATACAACATGAACTGTAAAGCTCTAAATGAGCATACAGACCTCACAACTAAATGAAATAACAGTAACTGCTGTAACACCTAAGCAGCACGGTCACCTCCCTGGTTATCCTGACCTGCAGGAATATCCGCTACACCATTTGAATAGTGTACCAGGATTGCAACAACACAAAACCCGATAAGCTTATGAAAGCTCGTATGAGTAAAAGGAAAGAACTATTGTTTAATTTAATCATAATTATTCCCACATAAATCAACACCCAACAATTTCCACATCCACAAAGTACTAACAATCTCAATCAAACACCAATTCAATATATCAAGACAAACCCCAACTCACATCTTTTTTCACAACACCTCAACATCGTATTTATAAAAATACGGTACTTGACAGACTAAAGCTCTAACTGAATCGTAGCCCGTCACCTGGCCTAGGTTATGGCATCCGACATATTTATCATTATCGTATTTCATCAATATGTATACTTATATACATATTTAGAACGTCCGATAATTTCACATACTCAACCAATCGTATCCCATCATCCACCCAGGATTAGAGCGTCCGATTACCCCACACCGGTCACTACGTTGACCTAAACCCATAAATGAGCACAACATGTAATATCACATAATGAAAACAACCAACCAAGATACATAATATTAATATGAAATTAAGCATTTGAAATATAATTCAAATCATCAATTCAACTCAATCATATCACCACTTGACAATCCACCAATCAATATGTATATTCCACGTAAATATATATATACGTAATCATCCACTCAGGGATGACCACTAATACCATCTATAGTTCACACAAGAAAATCATGAAATTTATTTGTATAATTAAAATTCATTTTACTTACCTATGGACCGTAGTGATCAAACCCATGTGATTTTAAAAACAAATATTTTTCACACAATTACAAAAATAAATAATGTAAAGCGCTCGGTTCATAATATGAATCATGTGAGTTTTACTCACCTCGATACTCCTGCTGCGTCTTCAATACAAATATAAATAACGTCGAAATAGCCCACTCAATTACAATCCATCAATCACCTAATCAAATGTGATTCGAATTTAGCCAATAATTCCAAAACATAATTGAACTACCATTTAATGGTCGGATTCTAATTTATAATAAAATCCGACGAGCGGATTCTCACGAATCGCTCCCCTAATTACCGTTTTGCACATATACGAAGATCCAACGGTAGGATCTTCGCCCATGACCACACAAATCCTCTGGGACAGTCATATGATCATCATATCAAAATTATAAGTTCATCGAACGGTCCTAATTTCACAGATCATAAATCTAACGATCGAAATCGATTGAAATCACAAAATTCATAACAAATTCATACGATATCCGAAAAATGCGTATAATATGCCGAAATGATCGTATTAAAACATAGAATCCTAAAATGGATAGAAACCAAATTTTAGACCTCAAAAGGTGGCCGGAAAGGGCCGCCGGAGTTAGGGAGAGAGCCGCCACTAACCACCACCAATGGTGTCGGGGCCGAGCTTTTCCCCTTCATTTCATCCTTCTGAGCAACTTTCTAACTAGCACAAGACCAAAAAATGACGGGAAGGGATCGAAAAGTACCAATTATAGTCGGCGGTTGGAAATTTTCCAGAAACCGGCGAGCTTGAAACCGACGTAAAAACTGCAACCTCACGCCTCGATCCCTTCTGGAAACTTGCTAAGAACTTCCTTGTGAACTCAAAAAGCCAAGAATCACAAGAAACGATCGTGTGTAACTCGAGATATTTGGATCGAAAGTTTCGTTCGATCCGATCGGAGCTGGCTTCCAGCCGCCGCCACAGGCCGCGCCGCCTTGTAAAGCTGCTTCTGGGAGCTTCAGGAGGTTGAGTCGATGTAGAGGGAGGAGTTTCACTTGGTTTGGAGGTCGAAAACGCAAGGAGTTTGGTTTGGTTTGTTTTCGGGTCCGACTGTTTCGGACGGTTTCGCCGGTGATGGAGGCCTTGCCGGTGCCGGAAGTAGAGCAGCTCGAGACGAACGCCTGGGACTTGGTTTGAGGTCGAGAGGTGGTTTGTGGAGGGAGAACGATTATGGTGAACTTTGCTCTCTCTCTCAGTCGTTTTCGGTCGAGGAACGGAGGAAGGAGACGATGAACAGTGCCTTCCGAAAATGGAAGGAGGCCGGACCAAAATGGAAAGCTTCTGAAAATAGCTAGGGTTTTTTCCTATTTATACCAAAATAGAAATAATTTCTAAATTCTATAACTAATTCATAAAAAATCCGGACAACGTGTTCCGCATACGCACGGACTCGTATCGACGAGCTCTACAACTTTCACGAAGGAAGTTTCCCCAAATTTCGCATGTAGAAAAAGTTGATTTCTCAAACCGAGCATTTCGAGGTTTTAGTTAAAAATAATCGTTTCGAACCTTCGATAATTCAAAAAGTGAATTATTATCGAATAAAATTCCTGAAATAGCACAATAATCGTTCAATACGATTACTCAAATTTAAAATGAAAATTGCGGGTATTACAATGAACCCACCCTGTATTGTTTGGATCGAGAAAGTTTAATTTTTCTGTTTAGTTATTTTTATTTTTTCTGTTTTCTGTTTTGTTATTTTTATTTTTTCAGTTTAATTGCTTCACAACAGTAAATTAATTAATATGTTGACTGTGTTTTGACGATAGGGAAAATACACAAGTTTAAAAAAATTATGTCTGATTAACTTAGATTGTCTGATTAGTGTCGTGTGATTTGTTTTCACTAATAGTACTTTGTCGAGTTTGAAATTTTTTTTTGGCACTAATTCATTGAATGCCAACTAATATTCTCTAACATCTTCATTGTCTATATGGAATTTAGTACACCTCTAAATAACAAAAAGGATGACGATTAATATTTTCGAAAACCATTAGTTGTGAAACATATATTATTTTAGGCGTTAGGTCCAAAAATCATTTCATTTTGCCACGGGTAGGAGTTCAATCCGCTAGGTCAACCGAATGAGGCATAATACCGCAATATGTATCAATTCCACGCTAGAAAATTAATATTAGAATATTTCACTGCAAGCTTCAAAGGGAAAATGCGTCATCGTATCTTACACTTGACAATCTTTCCATCATATGTGTCAACTACATTATTTTAGGCTTTGGGTAAAATATTCAGAAAAATCCGTCATCTATAAGATGTCGATCGGCCCGATCAAAGGATTAAGGGTTAATAACCCTATTTTTGTTCACTACAAGTTTCAAAGGGCAAGGGCGTCATCAGATCATATACTTGTAAATCCTTCCGTCAAATATGTCAAGTACATTATTTTAGGCTTCAAGTAAAAAATTTAGAAAAATTCGTCATCGATAGTATGTCGATCAACCTCGTCAGAGGATTAGGGGTTAATAACCTTTATTTTTTTTTTCACTAAAGCTTCAAAGGGTAAGGGCATCATCGGATCATACACCTGAGAATCCTTCCATCAGATATGTCAAGTACATTATTTTAGGCTTGGGTTCCAAAATTCGGAAAAAAATCCGTCATCGTTAGCATGTCGATCGGTCGGTCAAACGATTAAGGCTAAAAAACCCTTTTTTTTTCACTAAAAGCTTCAAAGGGTAAGAGCGTCATCAGATCATACACTTGAGAAACCTTCTGTCATATGTGCCAAGTACATTATTATAGGGTTCGGATCCAAAATTTAAAAAAATCCGTCATCATTACGATATCGATCGACTTGGTCAAATGATTAAGGCTTGAAAATACTATTTTGTTCACTACAAGCTTCAAAGGATAAGGGCGTCATTGGATAATACAGTTGAGAAACTTTCCGTCAGATGCGCCAAGTATATTATTTTAGGCTACTCGTCGAAAATTCAGAAAATTCAGTCATCATTATGATGTTGATCGGCTCGGTCACACGATTAAGTCTTAATAACCTTATTTTTGTTCACTACAAGCTTCAAAAGGCAAGAGAGTCATCGGATCGTACTCTTAGGAAATTTTCCGTTAGATGTGACAATTACAACATTTTGGGATTCAGGTCCAAAATTGATAAAAATCCGTCATCGTTACAATGTCGATCACCTTGGTCAAATGATTTAGGCTTGATAACCTTTTTTTCTTTTCAATAGGAACTTCAAAGGGCAAGGCCGTCATTGGATTGTACACTTGAGAGTCCTTCCGTCAGATATGTCAAGTACATTATTTTAGGCTTCGAGTCAAAAATTCAAAAAACTACGTCATCGATAGTATGTCAATCGGTCTGGTCAGAGGATTAGGGGTTGCAAACCCTTTTTTTTCCACTACAAGCTTCAAAGGACAATGCCATCATCGGATCGTACACTTGAGAATCTTTCTGTTAGATGTGCTAAGGACATTAGTTTAGGCTTGTGTTCCAAGATTAAAAAAAAAATCTATCATCGTTAGCATGTCGATCGGCTCGGCCAAACAATTAAGGCTAAAAAACCCTTTTTTTTCGATGTTAGCTTCAAAGGGCAAGGTCGTCATCGGATCGTGCACTTGAGAATCTTTCCGTCAGATGTCCCAAGTACAATTATTTTAGGATTTTAATCAAAAATTTAGAAAAATCTCTCAACGATAGTATGTTCATCGGTTCGGTCAAACGACTAGGGGTTAATAACCCTTTTTTCTCTTTACAACCTTCCAAGGGTAAGGTCGTCATCGGATCATGTACTTGAGAATCTTTTTGTCAGATGTCCCAACTACAATACTTTAGGCTTTGAGTCAAAAATTTAGAAAAATCCGTCATCAATAGGATGTCGATCGAATTGGTCAAACGACTAGAGTTTAATAACCCTATTTTTTCCCTATACAACCTTCCAAGGACAAAGTCATCATCGGATCGTGCACTTGAGAATTCTTACATCAGATGTCCCAACTATAATATTTTAGGCTCTGAATCAGAAATTTAGAAATATTCGTCATCGAGAGGATGTCGATCGAGTCGGTCAAACGACTAGGGCTTAATAACCCAATTATTTCCCTATACAATCTTCCAAGGGTAAGGTCGTCATTGTATCATCCACTTAAGAATTCTTCTGTCAGATGTCCCAAATATAATATTTTAGGCTTTGAGTCAAAAATTTAGAAAAATTTGTCATCGATATGATGTCGATCGAGTCGTTCAAACTACTAGAGCTTAATAACCCAATTATTTCCCTATACAACCTTCCAAGGGTAAGGTCGTCATCGGATCATCTTCTTGAGAATCTTTCCGTCAGATGTTCCAAGTACAATATTTTAGGCTTTGAGTAAAAAATTTAGAAAAATCCGTCATCTATAAAATGTCGATCGAATCGGTCAAACGATTAGGGTTTAGTAACGTTATTTTTCGTTATACAACCTTCCAAGGACAAGGTCATCATCAGATAATGCACTTGATATCGTTTCGTTAGATATCCTAAGTACATTATTTTAGGCTTTGGATCCAAATTCGGAGAAATCCGTCATCGATAGGATGTGGATTGACTCGGTTAAATGACTAAGGACTAATAACTCTATTTTTTGTATATACAACCTTCCAAGGGCAAAGCCGTCATTGAATCATACACTTGACAATCCTTCATTCTGATGTGTCAAGTACATTATTTTAGGCTTTGGATCCAAAATTCAGAAAAATTTGTCATCGTTAGGATGTCGATCGGCTTGGTCAAACGACTAAGGCTATCACCCTTTTTTTTTTCTCTACAACCTTCTGAGGGCAAGGTCGTCATCAGATAGTGCACTTGATAATTGTTTCGTTAGATATCCTAAGTACATTATTTTAGGCTTTGGATCCAAAATTCGGAGAAATCCATCATCGATAGGATTTGGATCGGCTCGGTCAACTGACTAAGGGCTAATAACTCTATTTTTTATATATACAACCTTCCAAGGACAAGTCCGTTATTGAATCATACACTTGACAATCCTTCAGTCTGATGTGTCAAGTATATTATTTTAGGCTTTAGATCCCAAATTCGGAAAAATTTGTCATCATTAAGATGTCGATCGGCTCGGTCAAACGACTAAGGCTTGATAACCTTTTTTTTTTTTTTTCTCTACAACCTTCCGAGGGCAAGGTCGTCATCAGATAGTGCACTTGATAATCATTTCATTAGATATCCTAAGTAATTATTTTAGGTTTTGGATCCAAAATTTAGAAAAATCAGTCATCGATAGAATGTGGATCGGCTCGGTCAAACGACTAAGGGCTAATAACTCTATTTTTTTTATATACAATCTTCCAAGACAAGGCCGTCATTGAATCATACACTTGACAATCCTTTCATCTGATGTGTCAAGTACATTATTTTAGGCTTTGGATCCAAAATTTGTCATCATTAGGATGTCGATCGGCTCGGTCAAATAACTAAGGCTTGATAACCCTATTTTTTTTCTCTACAACCTTCCGAGGGCAAGGCCATCATCAGATAGTGCACTTGATAATCGTTTCGTTAGATATCCTAAGTACATTATTTAAGGGTTTGGATCCAAAACTCGGAAAAATCCGTCATCGATAGGATGTGGATTGGCTCGGTCAAACGACTAAGGGCTAATAACTCTATTTTTTTTATATACAACCTTCCAAGGGCAAGGCCGTCATTGAATCATACACTTGACAATCCTTCCGTCTGATGTGTTGAGTACATTATTTTAGGCTTTTGATCCAAAATTCAGAAAAATCAGTCATCATTAGGATGTCGACCGGCTCTGTCAAACGACAAAGACCCAATAACTATTTTTTCTATATACAACCTTCCAAGGGCAAGGTTGTCATTGGATCATACACTTGAGAATTCTTTCGTCTGATGTGCCAAGAACATTATTTTAGGCTTTTGATCCAAATTTGAAAAAATCAGTCATCGTTAGGATGTCGATCTGCTTGGTCAAACAACTAAGGCTTAAAAATCCTTTGTTTTCTATACTACCTTCCAAGGGCAAGGCCGTCCTCGGATCATGCATTTGATAATCCTTCCGTTAGATGTCCCAAGTATATTATTTTAGGTTTTCGATCCAAAATTCAAGAAAATTTGTCACTGATATGATGTCAATCGGCTAGGTGAAATAACTAAGGCTTAGTAATCCTATTTTATTTTCCATACAACCTTGCAAGGACAAGGCCGTTATCGGATCATGCACTTGATAATCCTTCCGTCAATGTCCGAAGCACTTTATTATTGGCTTTGGATCTAAATTTCGGAAACGTTCGTCATCAATAGGAAGTCGATCGGCTCGGTAAAACGACTAAGGCTTAATAACTTTTAAATTTTTTTTTCTATACAACGTTCCAAGGGCAAGGCTGTCATCGGATCATACACTTGAGAATCCTTCCGTTTGATGTGCGGAGTGCATTATTTTAGGCTTTGGATCTAAAATTTAGAAAAATCTGTCATCGATAGAATGTCGCTCGGCTCGGTCAAACGATTAAGGCTTAATAACCCTATTTTTTCTCTATACAGCTTTCCAACGGCAAGGTCGTCATGAAATAGTACACTTGAGAAATATTCCGTTAGATGTGTCGAGTACATCATTTTAGGGTTCAGATCTGAAATTGGGAAAAATCTATCATCATTCGGATGTGGATCGCCTCGTCAAAGAATTAAGGCTTAATAAGCCTGTTTTTTTCACTACAAGCTTCAAAGGGCAAGAGCGTCATTGGATCGTACATTTGAGAAAACCTTCCATCAGATGTGCCAAGTACATTATTTTGTGTTTCGGTTCAGAAATTGGGAAAAATCTGTCATCGTTAGGATGTCAATCGGCTTGGTCAAATGGATAAGACTTGATAACCCTAATTTTTTTCACTACAAGCTTCAAAGGGCAAGAGCGTCCTTGAAGAATACACTTGAGAAATTTTCCGTCAGATGTGTGAAGTACATCATTTTAAGTTTTGGGTGCAAAATTATGATAAAGCTGTCATCGTCAGGATGTCGATCGGCTCGGTCAAATGGACAAGGCTTGATAACCCTAATTTTTTTCACTACAGGCTTCAAAGGGCAAGAGTATTATCAGTTCATACACTTAAGAAACCTTACATCAGATGTGCCAAGTTTATTATTTTAGGCTTCGGGTCTGAAATTGGAAAAAATCCATCATTGTCAGGATGTCGATTGGCTCGATCAAATGTTGAAGGCTTAATAACCCTAATTTTTTTTCACGACAACCTTCAAGGGTAAGGGCGTCATGAAATCATACACTTGAGAAACCTTCCATTAGATGTGTTGAGTAAATCATTTTAGGCTTTGGGAAAAATCCATCGTTCGGATGTCGATCGCCTCAGTCAGAGAATTAAGGCTTAATAACCCTATTTTTGTCACTACAAGCTTCAAAAGGGCAAGAGCGTCATCAGAACGTACACTTGAGAATCCTTCCATCATATGTGCAAAGTACATTATTTTAGGCTTTGGCTCCAACATTTAGAAAATTCTGTCATTGTTATTAATTTAGAAAATTCCGTCATTGTTATGATGCCGATCAGCTCAGTTAAACGATTAAGGCTTAATAACCCTATTTTTGTTTGCTACAACCTTCAAAGCACAGGGGCATTATCGGATCATACACTTGAGAAACCTTTCGTTAGATGAGGCAAGTACATTATTTTAGGCTTCAGTTCAAAAGTTCAGATAAATCCGTCATCGTTAAGATGTCGATTGACTCAATCAAACGACTGAGCAATGGCCCTATTTTTTTTCATTACTTGCTTCAAAGGGCAAGGACGTCATCGGATCGTACACTTGAGAAACCTTCCATCAGATATGCCAAGTACATTATTTTAGGCTTCGATTGTGAAATTGAAAAAAAAACCATCATCGTTAGGACGTCGATCGACTTGGTGAAATGGATAAGGCTTAATAACCCTTTTTTTTTCACTACAAGCTTTAAAGGATAAGGGCATCATGAAATTGTACATTTGAGAAACCTTCCGTTAGATGTGTCGAGTACATCATTTTTGGCTTTGGGTCTGAAACTAAGAAAAATCCTTCATCGTTAGGACGTCGATCGACTTGGTGAAATGAATAAGGCTTAATAACCCTTTTTTTTTTTTTCACTACAAGCTTCAAAGGATAAGGGCATCATGAAATTGTACATTTGAGAAACCTTCCGTTAGATGTGTCGAGTACATCATTTTTGGCTTTGGGTCTGAAACTGAGAAAAATCCTTCATCGTTAGGATGTCGATCGCCTCTGTCAAAAAATCAAGGCTTAATAGCCCTATTTTTGTTCGCTGCAACCTTCAAAGGGTAAGGGCATTATCGGATAATACACTTAAGAAACCTTCCATCAGATGTGCCAAGTACATTATTTTAGGCTTCGGGTCTGAAATTGGAAAAAATCCATCATCGTTAGGATGTCGATCGGATTGGTCAAATGGATAAGGCTTAATAAACCTAATTTTTGTTCACTACAAGATTTAAAAGGGTAAGTGCATCATGAAATTGTACACTTGAGAAAATTTCTGTTAGATGTGTCGGGTACGTCATTTTAGGCTTTGCATCTGAAATTGGGAAAAATCCGTCATCGTTACGATGTCGATCGCCTCGGTCAAAGAAATGAATCTAAATAACCCTATTTTTTTTTCACTACAAGCTTCAAAGGGCAAGGGCATCATCGGATCATACACTTGAGAAATCTTCTGTCAGATGTGTCAAGAACATTATTTTAGTCTTTGAGTCCGAAATTGGGAAAAATCCGTCATCGTTAGGATGTCGATCAGCTCGGTCAAAGGGCAAAGGTGTCATCGGATCGTACACTTGAGAAACCTTCCATTGGATGAGCCAAGTACATTATTTTAGGCTTTGGGTAAAAAATTAGGAAAATTTTACAATAATTATAACGTCGATCCACCCTGTCAACCGATCCATCCTGTCAACCGACCAAGGGTTTTTTTCTTATTTCTATTAACTCACACTTTGAATGGCTAGATCGTTTCTGAATTAAAGTTTTGAGACACAATATTAAAGTACACTTCACGTCAAGTTTCTGAGAACTTTCATGAATTTTTGCCGACCTTATAACTATTTATTACAATTTTTAAAAGTTTTAGAATTTTAAAAACTATTTATTTATTATATTCTTAAAAACATATTAATTATTTATTAGAAAATAATTTATTAGAGATATGATCTGGACTGTATGCTCTGCAGCTTTTAATCTGCATCGTTAATAGAAATATAATATATATATATATATATATATATATATCGACCTCGCCGCCATCTGCCCAGAACCTCGCCGTCTACAACAGCAGCACCTCCAACGTCGACGTTGCAGGCTAGGGTTTTGGGGTGGTGCTTGTGGAGCCTGAGCGCCGCCTTGTTGAACCTTCTTTTTCGGACTTTTCGGGTGTCACAGATGAGCTTGATGGTGGTTAGCGCGTCATCAGCCCAAGTGAGACGGAGCTGCTGGTGGAGATAGAATGCCGGAGTATTCGGTACGACGTGGAAGAAGAGATCGAGGCAAGGGTTGCCGGAGGAAAGGAAAGTGGCGGAGTTGTTCTCGTTGAAGCCCATCGGGGATTTCGGGGTTGACTTGTTGAGGTTGTTGAAATTGCCGACCATGGAATCGATGAAGGGGTCGTTGTAACAGGGCTCCGGTTGGGAGGTGGATCGGTTGATCTCTGGATAGGATCTCCTCCGCCTCAGTGGTCTGTTGTGCAGGTGGTCTAACAGAGGACAGAAGGAACCTTGAGGAGGAAGAGGTCAGCGAGCAGTCAACGACCCAAGTCAGTTGCAGATTGGTGGGTCCCACGCCGTCAAATTCATTCTCCACTCACCGGATAACCGCGCGTGTTGTTCACGCCCCAGATATAACCGTGGTCCACCTGAGGCTTGGTAGCAGTTTTTGTTCCGCTTGGTTATTTGTCACGCCCCGAATTTTTTGAATAATAAATTCAAAATCCGAAACATGAATTACTACAACACAATAAATAATATCCTGAATTTCTTTTTTTCTTAACAAACACACCACACGAATTGAATTTTAATTCCCGAATTTAGCCTCGGTTAATTATTACAACTGAAACTCACAAATAAAATTGTAAAACTCTAAATGAGCATAACAACCTCACAACGTAAATGAAATCAAACAAATGCTGCATCTCCTAAACAGCACGGTCGCCTCCCTGATTATCCTGACCTACAAGAATATCCGTTACACCATTTGAATAGTGTACCGGGATTGCAACAACACAAAACCCGGTAAGTTTTTTGAAAGCTCGTATGAGTAAAAAAAAAAGAACGGTTGTTTAATTAAGTCATATTTATTTTCACCCAAGTTAACACCAACAATTCCCACATCCACAAAGAGACCACAATCTCAACAATCAATCACTAAATCAACAATTCAATGCGAAATCTAAACTCACATCTTTCTTTTCAAAACCTCGAAATCGTATTTATAAAAATACAGTGTCTGACAGACTATAGCTCTAACTGAATCGTAGCCCATCACCTGGCCTATGTTATGGCATCCGACATATTTATCATTATCGTATTTTATCAATATATATACGTATATATATATATATATATATATATTTAAAACGTCCGATACTCGTACTTAATCTGGCCCCATTACCCGACAAGGGTTGTGGCATCCAACTAACTCAACCAATCGTATCACATCATACACCTAGGATTAGAGCGTCCGATTCCCCCATGCCTGTCATTACGTCGACCCTAAATCCATAAACGAGCATAACAATATGTTTCACACAATGAAATCAACCCATCCAAAATACACAATATTATTATGAAATTTAAGCATTTAAAATATAATACAAATCATCATTCCAACTCAATCATATCATCACTCAACAACACACCACCCAATATATATATTCCACGTAAATATATATATATATATACACACACGTAATCATCCACTCAGGGATGACCACTAATACCATCTATAGTTCACACAAGAAAATCGTGAAATTCATTTGTATAATTAAAATTCATTTTAGTTACATATGGCCGTAGTTGATTAAGTCCATGTGATTTTAAAAACAAATATTTAATCCATAAATATTTTTCACACAATTACGACAAAATAAATAAATTAAAAGCACTCGGTTCGTAATATGAACCACGTGAGTTTTACTCACCTCGAAACTCCTGTTGCGTCTTCAATAAACACAAATCACATCGAACTAGCTCACTCAAGTACAAACCGTCAATCACCTAATCAAATGTGACTTAAATTTAGTCAATAATTCCAAACATACTTAAACTACCATCCAACGGTCGGATTCTAAATTATACGAAAATCCGACGGATGGATTCTCGGGAATCGCCTCCCTAATCTTTGTTTTGCAATTATACGAAGATCCAACGGTCAGATCTTCGTCCATGACCACACAAAGCCACTGGGACAGTCATATGATCAACATATCAAAACTGCATGTCCATCAGACGGTCCTAACTTCATAGATCACAAATCTAACGATCGAAATTGATCGAAATCTAAAAATTCATAACTAAATCATACGATACCCAAAAAATGCGTATAATATGCCAAAATGATCGTATTAAAATGTAGAATCTTATAATATACAGAAACTATATTTTTGACCCCCGGAGGTAGCCGGAAAGGGCCGCCAGAGTTAATCGCAGAGCCGCCGCCGACAACCACCAATGGTGTCAGGGCAGAGCTGCTCTTCTTCATTTTAACATGCTGATCATTTTTTATAACTAGCTCAAGATTAGAAAATAACAGGAAGAGGTCGAAAATTACCGAACTAGTCACGGTGGCCGGAAAATTTTTAGAATCCGACGAGCTTGTGTTCGACGTAAAAACTTCAACCAATGGCTTTGATCCCTTCTGGAGATTTTTTCAGCAACTCAAGGCGAGTTCACCAAGCCAAGAATCACAAGAAATGATCGTCTGTAACTTGAGATATTCGGATTTGAAGGTGGTTTTTCGATCTACACGGGTTGAGCTCCGACGAACTTGTAATCGATATACCCAGGTCCGATCCTTTTTGTGGCTTGTTTAGCAACTTGATACGAGTCTAATGAGCCAAGAATCAAGAGGAATGATGCTCTATAGCTCGAGATATCGAGATCGAACCAAAATGGGTTCAAAACGGAACCGTGCTCCCGCCGCCATTTCCAGCCGTGCCTGCGGCGCAAGGCTGCCCCTGACAGCTGCGCAAGGTCGAGGCGAAGCTGTAGGAGGTGGTCCGACGTCATGAGGTGACCTGAGGTGGGAGAGATTGGTTGGGGAAGCTTGCTCTGTTTTCTTCCGCTGGGTTCGGCTGAGAGAGAGGGAGAGAGAGCGACAATTTCCGAAAAAAGGAAGGAGGCCGGAAGAAAAGGAAATTTCCCAAAAAAAAATTAGGGTTTTTTTTTATATACCTGTTTTGGAAATTTCTTCTAAATGCGATAACTAATTCAAAAAAAATCTGATTTTTGTGTTCCGCATAATACGGACTCGTATTGACGAGCTCTACAACTTTCATGAAGGAAGTTTTCCCAAATTTCGCACTTATAAAAAGTCGATTCCTTGAATCGAACATTTCGAGGTTTTCGTTAGAACAAATTGTTTCGGAACATCGATAATTCTAAAAATGAAATATTTCGAGTAATATTCGTGCAAATGCACTTTATTCGTTCCACACAATTACACGAAATAAAAATGGAAATTGCGGTTATTACATTATTGCTTTTGGTGTTGATGAGAGTAACCTTGGTGATAGTGAGAGTAGTTATTGTTACTTGTGAGAGTAGCTTTCTGGTGTTTGTGACAGTAGCGTTTGTTGCTGGTGATAGTAGTTTTTGGTATTAGTAACAGTAGCTTTTGTTGGTGGGGATAGTAACTTCTGGTTTTGGAGAGCGTAGCCTTTGTTGGTGACAGTAGATTTTGTTACTAGTGACAGTAACTTTTGTGACATCGTCGGAGGTTGCTGGAAGTCTTACCATAGTAGCTTTTAGTGCTAGTGATAGTATCCTTTGTGGTCGACGGAGATCTCGCAGGAGTTTGCCGGAAGTCGCCGAAGTTCCGCTGGAGTTGGCTGCAGATCTCGCCGGAGAGGGGAGAGAGTGATTGTTGACTTTGTACTCTAGTGGCATTTACGTAAATATGTTAGTTTTTATATCTAATATTTAACACAATATTTAATATAGTGGCCTTATGATGGAAAAAAATAGTTGGTGACCCTATGACTAAAAAAAAAAATCAAAAATGGCCTTATATGTAATTGGCCCTTCTTCTTTTCAGGGTTCACAGTAAAGGTAGGAATACGACGTTCAGTCCGTGTAAAGAAACAAAAAAGAAAATTAATAAAAAGGAAAAAAGAAACAAACCCTACAAAACTCTCTCCGAGTTTTCTTCATTTCTCTGTATCATCATGGTGGTGATCATCTCGTCGTCATTCCTTTCAGCCTCAGGTATGCTATTCCACATGGATTTTTGCTGGGTACATTTAGAAACACTCATAAATGTTATTTTTCTGTAAATTTCGACTATAGATTATTCTTCATAAATGTTATTTTCCTCGGTCACTGATTGCAAAGTGTACAAGGCCAAATACTATCCCAACCATTCTTTTTGGAATGCAGAACTTGGAGATGCCCCATCCTTTTCATGGAGGAGCATATTAGAAAGTTGACCTGTCTTGGTTGCTAGTATCTATTGGAAAGTGGGGACTGGAGAACATGTGGATGTATGGAAGGACAGTTGGATTCCTGACTATCCTCATTACCTCATTCACAAGCCACTTCATACAACCATTAGTAAGGTAACAGATTTAATTAATGAGGAAACTCGAAGTTGGATTCAAGGTGTTGTATAAGCTACCTTTCTAGATGAAGTAGCTACAAAAATTCTCAGTATTCCATTAAGCAGAATTGCAGGGGAAGATCTCTATAGATGGAGGCTAGAGAAGAATGGAATATATACTGTCAAGTCTGCATATTGGATTGCTCAACAGCAGGTTATGGGAGAGTTCCTAACTTCTACCTCATCTGGAAATCCATACAAGGTTCTATGAAAGAAAATGTGGAACACAAAGGTTCCTAGGAAATTGAAAATCTATATCTGGAGGGGTGCAAACAATATATTGCCTACTCGAGAAAGCCCTTAAATTGTTTGCTATGTAGTGAAGCTTTGGAAACCAATAGTCATGTGTTGTGTCACTGTCCTGTGGCGTAAGAAGCTATTGGAGTAGCACATATTCTAGTTGCTAGTTGTTTGTCGGGCAGTTTCAAAGAGTGGGTTTTGCATCAGAGCCACCATCTAAACAGAGAAAATTGGGAGAAGCAACTTATGCTACTATGAGCTTTATGGAAAAACAGAAACAGTAAAATGTGGAACGATACCCTCAAAAGTGCACAAGAGATTGTTGTTGCCACTTTCACTTGGTATAAACAATTCCTACAAGTGCATAAGATACAGTCGCAAGAGAAAGTAGCCAAACCGGGTAAACATTGGACTCCACCATCAAGTCAACAGCTCAAAATCAATGTTGATGGGGCTTTCTTGCCTTCTAAAGATATTAGAGGCATTGGTGGAGTGATAAGAAGAAGTGATGGTTATTTTGTTGCTGCTTTTTCAAAGTGTACAGCATGTTTCATCTCCAAAGCAGGTGAAGCTGCTAGCAATCTAAGAGGGCATTGATTTTCTATGACATATTAGCCTCCAATAAGCATGCCTTGAAAGTGATTGCCAGGTTGCAATATAAGAGATTGGAGAAGAAGATTTTGACCTCAATGAAAATGCCAATTTGTTGATGGATATACATCAATGCAGGAAGTTTGTGCACAACCTGAAATTCTCTTTTGCTCCTAGAACTGCCAATATAGTGGCACATAGGCTAGCAACCATTGCTTATGAATCCAATACTACTCAAGTATGGATAGACTAAGTTCCGGAAAGCATTCTGGATGCTTTAGCTTTTGGTTGTAATCGTTCAACTTTTTTTTTTTTGGCAATCAACAAGAACTGATATATTAAAGAAGAGAAACTATTACACAAGAAAGACAATAAGGTCTTCCAGATAGAAACATAAGTAGACAATAAAGGCCAAAAAGGCCCAAACGAAACAAGAAGGAAACAAACATAGTTGGCCTAAACCAGGCAAGCCCACGATCTTGGTTAGCAAACACAGTTGTTGTCAACGATGAAGAACCAGTAGCGTCGCCGCCCTGGAGAACAGAGCCACCAGAAGCAAACTCCAACCGGATCGATAGAACGTTGAGGGGTTCAATGGCGATTCCGAAGTACCCATCCGTCAAATTTCCAGAAACAAAAGTTATAACAATAGAACTCAAACCATCTCCAACAAGAAAATCTTCATTTGCCAAGAAATCAACCAGAAAACCTAGTTGAAAAGAGAGAGAGGTGAGATCCAGCAAGGGATCAAAGAGACAGGCACCCAAAGGGTGTTCAGTCTCTTATAGCATCACCAGGTGCACTAACGGGCAAACCCCGTTTCGAACAGAGCTCCGAGGAGCATATTTATAGGCCATGGCAGAAGGAATAGGATAAGCATCACCGGAGATAGCGATGCACAGGTATAGTAGTGGGTTTGAGGGGACAAAAGGTAGATTTGGAAAAGATTGGGTCAGGAACAAGAGGAACAGACCAAGAAAACCGACGAAAAGAGAAAAATAGAGAAGACTCAACGGAAGGGAAACAACAGAGAACAGGAAAGAGAGGCACATGGCCTCAGATCGGAGAGAAACTCCGGGCAAAAGCATCCATGGTGGGCGGGGTTGTGCGCCATCGACTCTCAAGGTGGGAACTGGGAAGAGAGAAAAAAAAAGTGTTACATTGTAATCGTTCAACTTAATCAATAAAGTTCATGATGTTTTACTCAAAAAAAAAAAAAGTAAAAAAAAATGATAAATGTTATTTTACTGCAAATTTTACATGAGTATGAAAAAATGATATCCATTTTGGTAATTAGATTATGAAAAAGTTGTGTTAGAGTCTAATAAGGACTTTTAAAATATAAGAATTCAATAAAAACTTTCAAATTAACGAATGAACTAATGAAATTGTAATTGAATTATTGAAATATACTTGTGTTCATTTAAAAATCTTTATTAAATCCTCATTTAACGTCCCCATTAGAGAGAATCCCACCAGCATATTTCTCTTATTAAAATGGAGTGCTTATTTAATGCCAATGGTCCATCAAACATGCCAAAAACCAACACGTACTGTGCTATCACAAAATGATAGCATTTTGGCGGTAGGGTTGTGTGTATATGATCTCTTGAGTTTGTCAGAAATGCAGTGAAATTAGATGAGTAAAAATTACAAAGCAATATTACATAATACTATTATGTCACTTGAAATGAATCTAATCTATCCTTCATCTATCCATGCCGTTTGACATAATACTATAGAAAGGTAAAAAACCAGCAGTTTCTGATATAAAAGCACTAAGGTACTAGATGCAACTGTCTGTCCGAGAAACTGTGACCAGTTGGATTGCATGACCCTCCCTAAAGGTATTAGATGAAACCGTCTAAGAGGCTTTGATCATTAAGAACATACATAAGCACTCCCTATTTCAACATAAGAGATGCACCAGTGTCCTCCAACGATTCAAGGGACTCCTTCAGAAGTGCCTGTGCTTCTTCTCTCCTCCTATACAAGAAAGTCAAACAATGGTCATCACAAATAATTTTGTTACATTAAATCCACATGGCAGTTTGTTAAAGCATAGTCACAGTCCCAGTCATTTAAAGGATTTTATAATCACTTTCCAAACAACAGGAAATCTTTCAAATAAATATTACAACAAACAAATTTTCAATATGTTGGTGGCTACATATAATGACAGGAAAACTTTCAAGAAAAAAGTTTGTTAAAGAAACATGAAACCTGTAGGCACCAACCCAAATGACACCTTGAGATCAATAAGCAAAGTTTTGAAGTAAGGCAGGTTGAAAACAAACTGTGGGGAACAAAAATAAGTGTATGCAAAAGGATTTATCACACCAACAGCTATAAGTAGACCTTAAAGCAAACAACAAATAGGCAGGTTCCAGTTTTCATTTTTATGGTAATCAAACACCACTAAGCCCAAAGAATGATTAAAAAAATGTTTGCAAAACTTTAAGCAACCTTACTATCTTACTCTATCAAGAGGGTCACAGAAGCTATACCCTTCATGTAAAGTCCTAACTGGCAGAACAATTATCTTTTAATTGTTTAAAAATAAAGTAGAATATTTCAGCGTCATACGCGCATTAAGCTTGTCAGTAATTGTTGAAAGCATACCTCTTTATATCCTCAACAGCTTGTTTACGTCGTTTTATCTGAAGTTCTAGAATGTGAATTAGTGTTGCCCTAGCCTGCATGATAAAGACATAACAATATAAAGCAGTCCCTTATAACAACCCAACAGCTCATACTGTAAGACCCAATATATCTTGCCTGATGGGGCCGCAATGAGTTCAGAAGATGATGCAAGTTCTTGAATATAAGAGATATTTCTTCCACTCTCCTTGCATATTGTGATGGTCTCTCCACGAGAATATCAGCGAGTTCCAAAATGTGCAGCTGCAATTCTCTGTTGAGGGACCTTAGTTCCTTCTTAAAATCTAAAACATAGTACAACTTTTGTCAGAGAGGAACAGTGGGGAACAACACATAAAATAAAAAAATTAATGATGAAAACATATAAAACTAGAATAAAACAACACATAAAATAAAAAAATTAATGATGAAAACATATAAAACTAGAATAAAGTACTGTCATGAATGCACATAAATATAAAACTAGAACAAACACCAACAGTACAAACTTGCAGTTCCTAATTTCCTGTTCATTTTTTGCAGAGAATTATCTCAAATAATAATTCTAACTAAACCAGACAAAATGACTATAGCAATACCCCCAAGTAGTCAAGAAATTCAGACATTCCCCAGAAATTCCTTAATTCTGGTAATCATAGTTTGGCCATCAATACCAGATCTATCAGGACAACAATAGCTACAATGAATGCATGCATTCCCAAAGGCCAGAAAAATAGGTTAATAAGTTGGAGATGTGAATGAAACATTTCCTACAGTTTGCAACTTCTCTTGCCTTTACATTCAATAGTTCCTGCCAATAACTTTCTACATATGTAACATATTTGAACACCTCTCAGCCTCGTAACACAAGTGAAGATTCCCAACATAGTATCTGTGTCCTAGCTTACCAGAGAAGAGTCTCATTAACTTTTTTATTAAATATACTAATTACCTAATTCCAGTGACCCTAAGGAGAAACTGCTATATAGGTGATTGAATCAAGATGTTCAAATCAATTCCTACATATCAAAGATAATTTTTTTTTTCACAGGACACAAACACTAAACTAGTGTGAACTACTTGTCCACTGCATGTACACTAAAGCTTTTGTCTTAATAAAGATTCTTTCTTCTCAAACAAAACAATAAAACAAAGTAATGAAAGAAAGAAAAAGAGAACGATTAAACTAGCCTGGAGGTAGACGTACCAATATTTGGGCCTTTTGGGTACATTTGACGCACTCCCTGTTCTTCCAAGCTTGGAAGCACGTCATCTGTCTATATAAAATAAACATGAAACTTTGTTAAAAATAAATTACAAGGAAATAATAGAGATCAAATCAGACATTGATAACATTAACACAATAATCTACAAGAATAAGCTTATTTTGTTAAAGGATAATACAAAACACAATAGTCAAAAGTCAAAACCTGCAACTTCAATATTACATTCTCCAAACCATAAACTAAACAATATATATAGTTATGACAATACTTATGGTATCCAAAGATTAAGCAACAAAGCAACTTTCAGATATCAAATTTACAATCTGTATATAAATGTGGAGAAGAAGGTAAAGAATAGGAAAACCTTACGGTGTAATTAGCACCATAGCAAATGTATGTCCCTTCAATTGGCGGCGGCGGCTCAGGAGCGGATTTGGGATCTTGCAAGTAATCTTTGTATAGCTTATAATACGGTGGTGGAGGTGGGTAGGTCGCTGTAGCCATTTCAAGCACCTTGTTGGCAAACCTAACATCAACCAAAGGAACAAAACATTAAGTTAAACTTGAATGGACGGATACAAAAATTTTACAGGACAAAAATACTGATCTCAAACAAGAAATTTCACCCAAAACTCACAAAACCCTAAAACTGAGTAAGCCGTCAATATTTAATCTAACCAACTAATAAACCGGGAGTACACTGAAAAATTTCAGGTTCAGGTAGCAAAATTGCCTCTCTCACAAATTGAATTGTTTGGGATAAATATTTTTAGGCGTACATGATATGACGCCCAACAGCCTGATTTGCATCAGAAGTTTAGCATATGTGAGACACATTTTGGCAGTGAGAATGAGAAGTATTTGACACATGACTTCAAGCTCCTATAGGACATAATTGTGTTGTTGAGATCTGCTCCGAGTTAAACCAGCAAAGCACAACTTGAACCAAAACGTAAAACAAATGCTTTGGTATATATTTTAAGAGTAATGAAATCTCAGTGTTGATCCAAATCTTAACTGTCTATCTAAAGCAGTCATGAAACAAACTCGAGTAAAATTACTGCTTCACAAAATATAAAGAGCGAAAGCAGAAACACAGCCCAAATCTAAAGCAAACAGTGAAAGGGTTGTCTGTAAATCTATTGCAAATTTCACACCAGTAGTCCAGTAATGCTTGGTCCCAAAATTCGAAAAAGATCCACGAAAAATGAAGATTTTATCAAATCTGAAAACTTATCCTGCACTACAGAATTCCAAGAGTCAAGAGACTGGCGATGCCCAGTGGCGGATCCAGGATTACAACATTGGTGGGGCTTGAACTACTTAACAAAGGAAAAAGAAAAATTGCAAGGATTTAATTTGAGAAATTATTTTCAGAATCCAAACATATCATCTGTTCTCAAAGATCACTAAAATTTTCTCACGAACAAAACAGAACAGAGTAATTAAACATCGAAACACAACTATGTTTTTTGAAGAAATTAAGCCACTGATGTAAGTAAACCAAACCAAATTGGTGATCCTAAGCAATGTATTGATCAGCAATGTTACCAATAGATTACCAATTCAAATCCATACAACCAAGACTAATAGAAAACCATTCACTCAATACGATCAATTTTGAGCCTCAATTCATGATTACACTAGATGAAATCTTCAAGACGTCTTCAAATGATTACAGAAACCTCTCACTGATCAAAACAACAAAAACCAATTCAAACCCACCTCCCCAAAAGCCTCAAAGAACCAAAAGCTCCAATCTTTTACTCCCCAAGCCTCGAAACCCAATTCAGAAAACCACAACCCACATTCACGAACCCAACATCCATACAAGCTCTATACAAAGAGCAAGACACGAGCTTCAAAAACAATCCAACCAATAGTAAAGGAACAATAAAAGGAAAAAGCATCTGAATAAGAACCAAACCTGAACAGAGAATATAGGAGCGGATGCAGCTCTGAGAGTCAGAGTCGGGAGGAAGAGAGAGAATAGTGTGAGTGATTTTGCTTTATTTATTTATTTATTGTTTTTCTTCTTTTGGGGGTTCACACCAAAGGTAGGACTAAGACGACGACGTTCTATCCATGTAAAGAATAAAAGGATAAAAAACCAACCCTACAGAACTCTCTAGGAGTCTCCTTTTCATCTCTCTGTATCATCGTGGTGGTGATCGTCTCGTCGCCATTCCTCTCAGCCTCAGGTATGCGACTTCATGGTTTGCCCTAAAAGAAAAGAAAAGAAAAGGAGAAAGAAAGAGTTTTGAATCTTTCGTTTTTGTTGGTTCCAAGGAATTTCAGAAAGATGAAGAGTGCAGCTCAGCCGGCCCAGATTCCGACGAGCTTCGGCAACGAGCTTAGAGCCTGCCTCCGTTGCCGCCTCGTCAAGACCTACGATCAGGTTCGCCTTCTCGGGCTCTCCTTTCTTATTCATTGGTTTTAGGGTTTTCCAATAAAATCACAAACGACGAATAATAATTGAAATGCAGTTCAGAGAAAACGGATGCGAGAACTGCCCCTTCTTCAAGATGGATGAAGATAGCGACCTGGTCAACGAAGGCACTACTCCCAATTTCAATGGCATCATTTCCGTCATGGATCCTGACAAGAGCTGGGCTGCTAAGTGGCTCCGGATTTGTATGTATATGACAAGGGCTTTGTTTGTCTTGTCGAATATCTCAATCTTTAGTTTCTTATGATTCTATTAGCAGTTGTACAGTTCTATTCTTCAATTTCTGCTTGGTTGAACCGTTTGCTCACTGAACCAACTTGGCATTTGATTTACATCTGTTGGATTTATTTGTTTCTGCAGCGAGGTTTGTTCCTGGTTGCTACACTCTTGCAGTTTCAGAGGCTCTTTCTGAGGATTTGCAGGTAACACAATTAGTTGCTATTTTGTGCTTGTTATTGTTTAAATTAAACAAACCCAGAATTTCTTCTATCAAGCTTTACCTTCTTTGTACTCTGTATGTGGTACATTTTGATCTGTGGTGGGTTTTCAGTTGCAATACTTCTTCAACAGCTAGTTAGCTGCTACCTTTTCTTGTGAACAATTCTTGGAGTAACCTGTCTGCCATACAACACATTAAGAGCAACTAGTTCCAGGACATGGAACTGGGTTTACTGTCTGGTCAGATATAACTGGTATCTGTAATGTATGCTAGGCATGAATGACTCAAATCGTAATACCCAAGCAGGATAAAATGCTGATGTTGGGAAACTTTTTCTTTCATTTGTCAATCTGTCAGTCGTGCAACATATCTAGTTGTTCATTTAGGTATATGATGGTCCCCTATTTAGTATAAAAAGCATTGATATCTCATTATTCTACTTTTATTTGGAATACTATGAAATGCTGCCTATTCCTGGAACGATCGAATTCTGAGTGATGCTGACATCCATAGGCTGACCATAGAAACAGGATTGCACCCTTAGTGGGTTAAGAAACCAACAACACAACCCGCACCCCCCCTCCGTGGCTCTCTCTCTCTCTCTCTCTCTCTCTCTCTATCTGGTAAAAGGAGCAGGAAACCAAACAATCGCTGTCATTGATGAAATACATGTGCGACTGTGTTCCCTTGACTCAGAAAGTAAGATAGTAAATTGTCCACTAGTTTGAATATCGATCATGTTAATTTATCACTTCTGCAAATAGACTGAACCAACTAGTCAGGTTATTACCCTGAGCAGTGTGGATTCGTCACTAAAGTTTGCTTGCATGAGGAAGGAAGCAGGTTAGGTTACATTAATGGCAGCTAGAGTTTCATTGCAAAAGGAGAGTGTGGCAATAAAGAGAAGTAAGTTGGGCCATGACTTTTGGGTGGAGAGGGTGGGTGCAAGAGAAATATCTAATTCCATAGATGCGTATTGCTGTAGGTCCTGTATCTTCTTTGGCTGGCACACCATTATAATGGATGGCCAAGAATTTGAATTTCAGAATAAATTTGTGGCAAGCAGGACTGAGGGATATTCATATATTGCCTTCTTGCTGCCGTGTTTAATATCCCATCAGACATCATCGGCATTGGAGCTTAAAAAGAGCATCTGCAGACTTTTTGGAATGTTTCCATGTGATTTGCTTGATTGATTGAATTTTCTGACTCTGTAGAGTGAGCTTTCACATATTGGAACAGTTGGGCTGCTTTTTTTTTTTTTTCTCCTTTTTTCTCTTGTTGTCCAGTTTGTGTTCTTCAATCAATTTACATTGTGTCTGAGCTGATTTCTTGAATTTGGTCATCTTTTTGCAGAATATATGTGAAGATGAGCACGTGCAATATGTACCACCAAAACGTGTATGAGCGTTGTCTAATGTATCAGACCTGCAAAAAGAATGCCTTTGAAACTAGAAGTAGATTAACTTGTTATGGAAACAGATGGTTGTTGGAGGTGAATGTTCCGTTGGAATGAAGGCATCTAGCGAAATATTTAAATTCGGACGCTTGTGATGTAGTGAATCTGTTTTGTTTTGTGTGTTATGTCGCCGCTTGTGAATGTTGTTTGAGACAGAGTAGTAGTTTATCTGTGTTCTCATCTTTTTCTGTGTTTCAAAATCTACATCAGCAAACAATGGAAAAGATATTGCAAACTACTGGTTTTTGTTCAATGACTTTGAGCACCAAATCATCTATAACTGGATAAGAATATATCGTCATAATGAAAAGAAAAAAAATTATCATTTTGATCATTTAACTATGACTCTATAAACATTTTGGTCATTTTATTGGAGGGAGAATTTTTCGAACAATACCCAAATTAAAGGTCATTGTGAATTAAAGGTGCCTCACTTTACAATAAGAGCGGAGTCACGTTGGGGTATGGTGGGTCCCGTGCTTCAGTCAGATATTCTGGTTTCATATTTAAATGAAAATCCGTTGTGATGCAGTGGTGAAGGTATTCAAGTACTTGAGCTTGATTCCAAGTTCGAGTGTGGATACCAGCCACAATATGTCAACCTTTTTTTGGTATTTCTTCCTTTTTATAACAGTAGTACCATTCTAGCTTTTCAACACAAAAACATTAATACTATCCTTTCATGTAGTTGAATGTAGCTGAATGTTTGATTAATAAAGAGAAATTAGTACACCCCCTAAACAACTTAATACACATCCCTATTATTTTATATTTCAAATCAGATTTTATAAGTAGGTTAAATGACCAAAATAGACATCTATGTTTTAGAAGAAAAAAAATAATAATAATCATATATTCCTTATATTATTCTATAATTATAAATACAACGAATTTCTATACATGACATCCTTATTTAAGACAAGAATAAGGTTAGAAACTATTCAATTTAAATTTTCCTTAAATAAATTGTAATTAAATGGGGTGAGAGACCATATAATTTAAAATTTTAAAATCAATAGCATTAAATGTTTTTATAACATATCGCTTCGCTCCCACTTTTTAGTTCTTTTTTTTCTTTTCTTTTCCCTTCTAAAAGTTATGATTAATCAATTTATTATATAATATAAAATATCACAGATATAGAACTTTGTAATTGTTAATGTGTTTGACCATCCAATGATAACTTCGTAGTTCCGCCATTTTGGAGAAACTACTGATATAGTTTTGGTTCAATGTTCGATTCAAAATTTTATACTTGATCAATAGGGTGTTTGGTGGATGAGAACTCAAATAATTCAAAACCTATTTCTAAGCATCTATTTGAACTTTGAAGGGAACAATAATGAATCCTTATGGATTTCCCAGTAACTAACACAAGTAATTAATATGGTCAATTATATATACTAATCAGATCAAATAGTAGCCTTAATGTAGTTAAATAATAGTGTATTTCATGGTTTTCGTAGTTTAAGGATATTTTAGGTAATTTGGGTTGTGTATTTTTTTGAATCAAGCATCACAGTTCTCATTCAACTCAAGCCAAAATGACACGGATACATACTTTTCCTTGCCACCTATGGTCAAGTCTAGGACGTGGCATGCTAGCACCACTTATTAGACAATCATTTCTCACAAATGAGTGCAAGCCTATAATTATGAAAGAATTAGAACACAGTACATAGGCATAGTTCAACGAAAAATTAAAATCTCTTCTTGCCATCCAAATTAGGGCTAGGAGGTTTGGTTGGGTCCAGCCTCCTGGATCCCAAATTCGAAACTCCATAGAACCAGATCTCAAAACTTTGAACTTCAAATTAGGATTTAACTTGTCCCCGCAACAAAATTTGGGCCTCCAAAGTGATTTGGGAACCCAAAAGTATTTGGATACCCAAAGCTTGCTCCATTCAACATAATTGGGCCCCCAATTCGAGTTAGGCCTCAACAATGATCTCGGCACCCAACTCAGATTGGGTACATCCACGCTTGCACCAATCTCCATCATGATCACCCTTGCCGCCGCACATATGAGATGCAGGCACTTCAGCCTCCACCCTAGACCCTAAGCCTTTTCTCTCCACATTAGCATAGGCCATATCCAACTTCTCGAGTCACCAAAAACTCTGTGTTTGAGACGCCCCCGATGTGTCAAGTCCGACTGAGCTCGTCTTCCACTACAGGCTTGCTTCGGTGATCAATCACCGATTTCACCAACTTCCACAAATCCCAGAATTTGACAAATGCAGGGTGAGGCCGAGAGAAGCCTCCTACCGACCACCAACATGAAGTAGATCAGAGACCCGACTCAAGAGAAGCAATGGATGAAGGATCTCCAGAAAGTCGATTACCAGAGACTCTAAACACTCCTAAGAGCAAGCCGCCACCGCCTCTTGGAGGAAAGCGCATGAAGCTCGCCCTTGGAGGTCCGCCACGGTTTGGATTGAAATCAATTCGGCTAGGATCAGAAACCCTAAAAGTTTCAGAACCTTGGGTTTGTTTGGTGGTCGCCGGGGAAAGCCAGCGTTAGAGGGATGAGATTGGATTGTGGGGGTTGGAGCAGGTTTCTCCATTTAGAATGGAGACCGACAGCGGTCGCCATGTTTGGAGCACCGAGCACAGGCGGCTAGGTTTTGGGAGCGGCATTTTTTATTTGGGTTGTGTATTTAGTAAAATGTTAGAATGAGAAATTAAATGGTAAGTATATTGAGTAAGAAGTGTGTATTAAGTGATTAGGGGGGTGTATTTAAAACTTTTCATTAATAAAATATGTAATTTTAAAAAATATATTGATCTTTCTAATTTTTTATTTTTCTTAAAATTTTTGATATATTTTAAGTTTATTTTTTATATTTTTAAACTTTTAAGTGCCCCAGTAGAGATCAATTTCTGGCTCCGCCACTGTTTACACTAACTGCACTTTGGTACTTAGACTATAAAACTCGACTACATTTAAATACATGACGACTTTTCCATTACAGGGAAGCCAACTGGCATATTTTCAGGGATATAACAGTCCATTCATGTTTTCCCGCCTGTTATTGTACAGAAATGTTGCCAGCTTATGCTCTTTCCCTCCAAAACTTGAATCCCTCCTACATATCAACACATCCTTTAATTTTCCTTCCAAAAAATAGAGTAGCTATTACTTTGTGTTATCAACTCTAGTATAGTTGACCATGGAAGTAGGATGCAATCTTGAGATGAAAATTAAAGAGGAAATTACTGGTCACTACCTGTATTTTTAGAGCGTAAATAGTTCAGTCTATATTATCCTAATTTTAACAAATTACTCCTCAAACACTCAAACCTCACACAATGTGATCCAAAATGACCATTTTACCCCTCACTTTTTTTTTGCTCTCTCTCTCTCTCTCTCACTCACTCACACACACACACACACACATACACACATCTCCATAAGACCTTGGGCTCCTCATTCCTCCTCCATTATCATAGTCAAAAGATCTAGACTGCTGCTGTCTCTAGAATTAGACCCTTGGTCCCTGGCCAGCTAGTACCACTACCACTCTTCCTCTTAAAAAGCTTCAAATCAAGCCTCTCTTCTTGGAATACCGATCGCTGTCTTTCATGAGACGGTGCACTAGCATCAACGCCTTGGGCGCCATGATCCAATTGACGTCTTCCCCAGTCGCTTCGACACCGTCGACACGCACACCTGCTCGTCTAATCCTTGACGGCTCCTATCGCCTTTCGGATCAGAGGCTCAGCCCCCACTTGCACACCTGCGAACTCAGCTTCAAAATGGACTCTTTAGGGGAACCCAATTACATAGCCACGAATCTGATCAACTCGTCGATCTTCTGTTCAATTTCAACTGCCGTAATGGGCTTCTTGGGTCAGGTCTCCGCTGCAAAGGCCGTCGTTTTGTGACTATCCTCCTCCTTCTCTTCCTCTTTTGTTGATACTGATATTTTGAATCTCATTTTAACATTCTTGTTCTTCTTGGGTCATTTTCTACATCACATTCTCTAGAGAGAGTGAAGTTTCACTCTTGAAATCAATTGGGAGAGAGAGAGAGAGAGAGAAGCAGAAAACATAATACAAAATAGAGAAGAAAAAAAAAAGAGGAAGTGAGTGGTAAAATAGTCATTTTGGATCACATTGTGTGAGATTTGATGTCTGAGGAGTAATTTGTTAAAATTAGGATGGTAGAGACTAAACTGTTGACGCCTTCGAAGTACAGGGAGTGACCAATAATTTCCCCAAAATAAAATGATAAAAACTAGGAAACATTTCCATTCCAAACTGTGAAACCAATATATAATTACTGATGGCAATGACATTGTTCAAAATCAAAACACCAATTTGTCACACAAAAGCTTATCAAAAGCATGACATTTTAAAGTTAAAGCCCTATAAAAAAAAGCAAAAAAGATGGATATGCCATCATAACAGAGTGTTTCATATGCCAAGAAGGTTCAATTTGGTTTCACCACAAAAAATGGTTTTATGATCAACAACTTTTAAGGTCTCCACAGTGTCCTTTACACCTGGCTTTTTTGAACCTGGATAGTCTGACTGCTTTGAGATGATGCTGCAGCAAGCCGGTGTGATTTTCTTATCTTTGGCTTGATCATTTGTGTCAGCATCTTGTACCTCTTGATTGATGAAAATGGTCCAACTGATCATCCTGTGACATTGCAGTAGTCTAGGAATGTAACACACAATTGAATAAGCATTCAAACATGAAAATAAATGACATTTTAAGTTGACAGCTTCAAAACACATACACAATCATGGCCTACCTGACTGTTTGGTTGCACCACATTGTTGTTGCCTTGAGAAATCACAGAAATGTCACCTTCAACTTCAACATCTGCATTGACTCTGAAATTGACATTGATGTTCACATTGAAATTGACATTTGCAGTACCCTGTTGATTGAAATGGTTCTTTGGGAAAACTAATGATGCCTGAATGTTTGATTCCTAGCTTGGCATTTGATCCTCAGCTATAGGCTGCTGTTGATTAGGCACATCATTTTCAACATTAGCTTCTGCCACAGATGGTTCAACATTTTCATTGGCACCCTACAATCAGTTTTATTGCTCAACATTAGCAATCGAATCATACAGTTAAACTCCCACAGCAATTTATAAAATTCACAAAATTGTACCTAGTTTCTTCTTGCACAAGTTCTTTTGTTATATCTTTTTTTTCCATACACCCTACACTCCACTTGAGTATAATGGCTCAGTGGAAATTTTTCAGTTCCAGTAGCTGGTGGCTCTTCACCTACATTTAAAATCAATCAGCTTGGTTAAAAAAGTAATAGATTGACCTGCAATTGAACTATCACAAAAAGGAAAATTACCTGGTTCCTTCATCCTAGCCTCTTGGTCTTGGGTCTTCCTGGTTGCGTTATATGCAGTGGTGGTGCAATGGATCTCTCTATAACTTCCCATTCAGCAGATCCAGCAATTGGTTTTCCTACTTGGAAATTCTTGTCCTTGGTAGCCCTGGAAGTAGAAGCTTGCCTTGGCTGATCACCACTTTGCTGTGGCTCCCTAATCCGAACTCATGCACTTGGTCTTTGTACTCTTGGCCCATCACTAATAAAATTTCTTGGCCCAGCCCTGTTCACATTCCTTTGCCCACCTCTGTTAACATTCCTTGGCCCACCTCTGTTAACATTCCTTGGCCCACCTCTGTTGACATTCCTTGACCTACTCCTGTTCACATTCCTTGGCCCATCACTTGGCGTATCAAATGGCTGGCTGCTTCCACCTACATCTAGCCTAGGTCCAACACCAGAACTCGGCTGTTTCACTTGAGCGAAGTTGAAAACATCTTCCAAATTCACCTCTTCCTCGTCCACCACTACTTCCTCATCATTTGTCATGGGCAAGTCCTTAATAAAGTGACCGGAATACTGCAAGTGGTCAAGATCTCCATCGTTCTGTTCCAACTCCTATGGTGTGAAATGCATCCTTGGAGCTAAACAAACCATTAGGGCTGGCTTAAATTACCAGACGTACCGAAACCAGCCGAAAACCGGCCGAACCGATGGCCTCAACGCTGACAAATTCGGTACCCGAAGGTACGGCACGGTACTACCGTACTTTGGCAAAGTTATCGGCTCGGTAGTGGTACAACCAATTGCATAGGTTCGGTGCTACCGAACCAGCCGAGAGAGAAGTTTCCTGATTTAATTCAAAAAATCCTACTCTCTTACGTCTGCCAAGTATCGAACCTTTGCCAACATCAGAAAAAACTCGAGCCTCTTACCACCAGGCCACAAGCTTGCTTGTGAAAAGTTAAGGAAAAGAAAATAATTCAATTGAATCAGAAATGATGAAAATTAAAATGTTTTTCGACTTTCGAATCGTCTTCTTCTTCTCTCTGTTTCTCTTTCTCTCACTTTCTACTTTCTATCTCTCTCTCCATTTTCGGCTCTTGTTCTTCTTATATTCTTTTGCTTCTTCCTCCATTTTCTCATCATCATACTTATTCATTCTTCCACTTCTTCTTTCACCTCTGATATGAATCAAAAATCGGATCTCGAACTGAATTTCTAGATCTGGATTTAGGATGGCCGCTGTTCTTCCTCACTGCCGCCGTAGCGTCGGTTGACAAACCGAAACCGAGCTGCAAAGTCGGTATACTGATTCATCGGCAACTGATCTATTGGAATCGGCGGCAGTTCAAAAAATTCAGAATCGATGAGTTTCGGTTCAGTAGCGGTGGTAGAGCAAAATATCCGGTTACCGGTAACGAGCCAGCCCTACAAACCATATAGACATGCAAAGCCTTCCTTCCAGCTGGAATGAACTGTAACATGTCAATTGCATCTACATAAACAACTAGTTAGTGAGATCAATTCCCTTTCCAACTGTTCCTAGTCTAGTGATCTCCTTAGTCAGCCTAGATAGTTGAGTAGTATCAACTGCTTCAACAACAACCCAATCAAGTCGTACTACCTCCTCCATAAAATTGAACTCCACCTGAATGGAACCCATGCATTTACTCATAATTCCTTCTTCTGAAAATTCATCGCCAAGTGGACATAGAATCACCGCACAACCTTCTCAATCTATACTAAGAATTCAATCTCACGCAAGGTCAGTATAGCTGCCTCGGAGTCACTTTAAACACATATCACATGTCAATTACTAAAACTCCACTACGACATCTCTTAACAAACAAGATATCTACAGGGTACATACATTCCATCCCAAAACATCTGCAATTCCAAGTTAAAAAGACAAAATTGCTATCGACTTGTATCCACATTACATACGTGCATGCGTCAACACTATGCCTTCAACCAACCACTTCAAAATACAAAAGAACCTCAATACCATAAAACAATCTTTACTGACTCAACAGAGTTAAATCCGCAGGTTCCCATTTCTCGAAGATTAAAACTCATGGAAACTAAACTTATTCTAATAAGAACTTACAAGACAACTCTACAGTCCTACCCTGGCACCACCACGGTTTCTAGGCCTACCCCTTAAAATGTCCAACACCTAAGAAGTATAGCATGCTTGGTTAATACATGTATAACACTTAAAACACAGTATAAGTCAAATACAAGTCCATATAAACCAAGTCAACACTATAAGGAAAGTATTCATGTTCCTAAAAAAAACATATTTATACCCAAAAAGGGGGATTTTCAAAAATTCATAATAAATTCATTCGAATCCCAAATATTGTATTACACATATACACAAGATCGTATCGACGAGCTCTACAACTTTCATGAAGGAAGTTTTTCCAAATTTCGAACGTATAAAAAGTCAATTTTCACGACCCCCTAAATAACGTTCGTTTCGAAAATAAAATTCGTTCGTAACCCCTTTCCTCACACAACGACATACGAAGCAAGCCAAAAATTCATAATTCATATTATTGGACAAATATTGAATTACATTTAATTTATTTAAATTAAATTCGGGTCTTCACAGTCTACCCTCCTTAAAGGAATTTCGTCCCGAAATTCAAGCATGCTCGTCAACAAAAAGCTTAGTATACCTCTTTCTCATGTCAAACTCCAATTCTCATGACGCATCACCCTCATCATGATGACTCCACAACACATTCATAAGATCAACCTCCTTCCTACGAAGCTTTTTTGTAGACCTATCTAAGATACGAACATGTTCAACTACAAATGTCACATTTGTGTTTACTTCGATAGTACCATGATCAATCACGTGGGACTCATCTCGGACATACTTCCTGAGCATAGACACATGGAAGACATCGTGCACACCCGACATGCTAACAGGTAAGGCAAGTCGATATGCCAAGTTTCCAACCCTTTCCAGAATCTCAAGGGGTCCAACATACCTCAGTGCGAGTTTTCCCTTCTTGCCAAGTCTCACCACACCTTTCATAGGTGAGACTTTCAAGAACACATGATCGCCTGTCTCAAATTCTAACGGTCTCCTCTTCAAGTCAGCATAACTCTTCTATCTACTTTGAGCGGTTCGGATTCTATCCCGAATAGTAGTGACCTTCTCAGTAGTCTCATGTACAATCTCAGAACTGAAGAACCCTTTATCCCCTGCTTCTTATCAACATATCGGAGTCTTCCATAGCCTACCATAAAGAGCCTCATATAGCGCCATACCGATACTAGAGTGATAGTTGTTGTTGTTGTAGGCAAACTCTACCAATGCAGATGATCCGTCCAACTTCCCTTGAAGTCCAGAACACAAGCTCTAAGCATATCCTCCATCCCCCGATTCACTCTCTCAATCTGCCCATCTATCTGTGGGTGAAATGTAGTGCTCATTGCAAGAGATGTGCCAAATGCCTTATGGAACCTACGCCAGAATTCTGAAGTGAAACGAGCATCGTGATTAGAGACAATCATCACAGGCACACCATGAAGCCTTACTATTTCATTCACATACAACTTACACAATGCATCCCTGAGTGTGTGTTTTCCAAGGAAAGAAAATGTGCTGACTTAGTCAATCGGTCAACAATCACCCAAATCGAGTCATTACTTTGCCTGGACCTAGGTAATCCAGTCACAAAGTCCATGGAGATATCTTCCCATTTCCAAACAGAAATAGGCAAGGGATTCAACATTCCTGCGGGTCTCTGATGCTCTGCCTTCACTTGTTGACATGTAAGACGCTTCGACACATGTTCTGCCACATCCCCATACCAACAAAACTGCCTTCGTAGATCCATATACATTTTAGTACCCCCTGGATGTATAGTGTATCGAGACCTATGTGCTTCCCGCATGATCTCCTCCTTGAGATTATCAATACTCGGAACATACAATCTAGATCTCAATCTTAATCAAATAAGTAGTTGACTTTGTCACTTTTAAACCAGTCAAATCCTTAGCTCAACGTTGTATTATAATCTTGTCTAAGATAGAAACCTACAACCAATGATGGCTGTACCAACTTTTACTTCAACAAAACCTCGATCCCGTGCTCTAGATCCATCATAGGCTTCTTTTTCTTTAGTCTAGGCACATCAATATATCCAGTGCACGAAATTCTAAGAGACAATAAAACTAGACATCGAATCTCCACCTCTCACCACCACCATCACGGTCTAACAAACCTTAATCTTATCTTTAGGTTTCAAGTGACAAACGGCTGCCTTCAACATGATCTCCAATACTTGATCCAATCTTTCAACCCATCCAACAATCTGTGTACAAAATGCTACGCTCGTACTTCTAGTAATTCCTCGTAGCTTTCAAGATTAGTCTCCACTACTACGTAAGACCTACCTTGATTCATCAATCAATACTGGTACAACACCTAGTATCTCACCCACGACTCACTTCACTGCTCTCTTGGTGGTAACCCAAGTCGTGAGTCTCAACTCTGTAGTTATAGTACCTCACACTGACTATACCACAGTTCAAACTCCTATTCTCACAATAATATATGTTCTCATGCATTGATAATACAACACTAGCACTCCTAGGGTTGAAAATAACATTATCACCTCAGCTCACGGTCATCTTATCACAAGGTCATATCACTCTTTCCATATGCCAAACCATACAGGAAGTCTATCATAGTAGCAATGAATCATGCATTACTACACAATATATGTTTTACCATTTCAGGGCACAATCATGATAAAGTCTAGCAACCCATATACAAATCATCACATGGCATTGCACACAAAATCATTGTCACACAGACTGCCACAAAATACTGCTAGACAAATAAACAAGCACTGTCACAAGGGTCGCCACACAAGCACTGCTACAAAACCTGCTATAAAGGCACTGCAACAACGGTTGCCACACTTCCATAACGATGTATCGCCAATAATCATTCTCAAACACACCAAAAATCACATCACACAGAGGAACTGGCTAGAATCATATGAGTCAAACCAAACACAAAACAAATGTGAAGAAATGCAATGCTTCACTAAAATCAAGGATGAACAACAGTTAAAACCTCCCATATAGACACATCATGAGAGCACTACATGCCCAACATGTGTGGTCAAACTAAATTCAACAACTACCTCAGTTGACACCTGCTAATGATCATCTGCCTTTTCCAGGACCCACACTGAGTACCTGATGTACTACACCACTCTCTATAACTACATGGAATCTCACATTGTTGTCATCTCCCTAAAAGAAGTTTGAACTTCCTACTCCATTATCCAAGCACCAGCAAGGTTCATTGGCATGGAAGGCAGCTGTAAAGGAACCACTCTCTCCCTGATCTCATAATTCAGTCCCTACTAGAACATATGAGCCAACTCCTCAACAGCTATCAGCCAGACAAATTGATACAGTTGTGTGAGTTAAGCTCCTAGTCTCTGACACTCATAACCCTTCGGGTTAACGTAATGAGATTAACTCCAACTTCTCCACCACTAGAATATAAGCACACTATCACGCCCCCAAATCCAAGGCCAATATTGTACTGAAATATGGCTCATGAATTTGTGACGTGAGTCAAAACAAATAAATTTTCTTCTTGAATAAATCAATAGGAAGTAAAAGAAATTATATACATGTCTAAATATAACTTTTATTAGAAAACGAAATCATTACTATATTTACAAAATCGAAGTTAAGCAAGAAAACTCGAACATTACACATATTCACTAGAGATAGTAGTAGAAAAACATTCTTTTATCTAAATAGTTCATCCCGTTTCCCCAAGCATTTATTCAATACCTGAAAACCAGAAGGTGTAGCATCATGAGCAACGCAGACCCAGTAAGTACACAACCTACATTCTTATATTAATTTGTCTAATAAGAAATCAAATATGAATAACCAAGTAAAAATATACAGAGAACCATTTATATGTTCACATCAAATCTTAAGTATGTATCTGTATACACACAACAGACACATATATAAACATTTATAAAACTGATCATAAATCACATAGTCACATCTCTTTATCGAATCAACAAATACTGTAGCATTAATAGGTGCAAATAACCTCAAAACAATGCATGCTTGATTCTCTTTTCACTTAACATCATAACATATTAATAATATATCGCAAAAAGATATTTGATCAAAATAATATATAGATACTTCTTTTCTCAGTGAATATTTTAGATTAACTGGTAACAATTCATAAATCCACGTGCTAGGGTACATAATACCAAAACACGGGAATCTACATGCTACGGTCCATAATACCAAAGCACGGGTAAGCCGCAGCATACTGAGGACACTACCAAAGTATGTATACTCAAGGTCGGCACTTCCTTCCTATGAGTATAATAGTGCACTATCTGTAGGGATTAGAGCCTAGGCTAACTTCTCACATCACAAAACACTTTTACCTGTAATTCACTTAAGCACGGGATAGTACTAATCACCCGGCTTCACTTCTCCAAATATAATCACGTCAATAATATAGTAAGCTTTAAGTAGTGAATAAAACAACGACATAAATAGCAACAAAGCCTATGACGACTACATAAATAGCAACAAAACATATAAACAAGCTTACATAAGTAAATATAACTGAAATAGTGTGGACAATTTAATATATACATAGTTAGATACATATGTGTATATATATATATAAATAAACTTGAAAGAAAATATGCAATAAAATAAAAGTACTATAAATTAGAAGTAGTAAAAGAATATTAGTTAGTAGTCCTCTGTTCATAGTATTAGAAATCTTAGTCCGAAGTGTCCATTTGTCAATCAAAATGAAGAACCGTCAACTTTCCATTGTCATAACTTATTCAATCTGTGTCCGAAAATAGTCAATGACGACACCATGTCATAGAATTTTTCACAAGGAATTCAATAGAATAAGTCACGTAGTCTAAATCAGAGTGATATAGTCCAGAAATGGTAAAATACCAAAACATGGCAGAAACCGATTTTCTTAATATTGACCTTTGATGTCTAAGTCTTTACGTACTACATATTTCACCATTACTTCTAAAACTTTCTAGAATAACAGTAGAGGTCTTAAGCTTCAAATTGATATAAATTTTGTAGAAAATGGATAAGAAATGAGGGAGATATGAATTTTTGAAGTTGTGATTGTTGTATGAGATTTTCAGCGAGTTTACTAAATGAAAACTTCGATTAGCCATAACTTCTTCATTTCTTAACCTTTTTTAGTGATTCAAATGCCCAAAGTAAAGGATTTTTCATGAAGAAACTGAAAATATAATTAATTTTAACAAGATTAACTTTTATTAAACACGAAAATATATGGTTGCAGCAAAACAGATTCTTTTCCATTCTTATCTTCGGTTATGCACTTTGATAAATCTTAAAGGCAAAAGAATATAGGAATGTAATCATGTACTTACTTAAGAAACTCAGGAGTGAAGTGAAGATTTTGATCTTGGATTCAAGTTCTTCAAACAAGGGAACCTCTTAAGAGAAAAAAAGGATGAAGGATATGTGTGAGAAGCTTAGGTTGGGTTTTCTCTACAACTAAGGCTTCCAAATCAGTTTTTCACTTGATCTTAAGGCTTGAAGGAAGAAGAATGATTCAGATCCATGTTTATATAGGCTACAAAAATGCATTAAAAATCAAGTCTTACTTGACTTCTAAGACAAAAGTGAGGTGAAAGTCTACATAGTTAGGCTAAAAGCATTTGCAAGGAAATTTCCTAGGAAATTTCCTATAATGCTATGGTTGTTAGAAAGAAAAAAAATCAGATTAACCCTTCTAGATGTAATGGCATTTGAATTGTGTATACATATGTATATAGATATACACATAGATACACATCTACTCAAACTAATACGAAGATTGATATGCTTTCTTAAGGTTCAAATATGTGTTAGCAATAACTAGTACTAAAATGACATGCATCATACAAATAATATAGATGAAAGTTTTGAGCTCAATAACAAATATCGAGTGTACACAAGAAATAAGAACTAAGGTATTTTAGAGTGTTCTACAGTGATACTAAGTTTCGGGTTATTACAGTCTACCCACCTTAAAAGAAAATTCGTCCTCGAATTTTACATAGGTTTCTAAAAAGAAATCACCAAAAGTATTTGTATACTTTAATTTCCCCTTGAATGAAAAGTGAACTTCACCTTGTGAGCAAAACTTCCCCTTAAACCAATATTGTTTAGTGTGTAAACTCTTTCTCTAAATAGCAGTCAAGTGCCATTACCAAAGTATCTATCTCTCAAGGATATATAGTTTATGAGTTCTCACCTCGAGCTCAAATTATTGGGTAGGCTATATACTCAAATCTTGAATGATCTACCCATAGTAGTCGAGAAGCTAAACTTCTATGTTTTTAATATTCTAAGAGGCTGGAAGTTTCCTAGAACATTAAGTCAAGATGTTGCAATGTAGCTAGCTAGGTTTTGGATTCTGCATATCAACTAAGCAAGTTCTCTCTTTCTTGCTAACACTGTGGCAACACCGTAAATGGGTTTATCTCTCTTCATCAATGTTGTTCAAATCTATCTCAAATAAAAGTTTCATCAAGTAGTTCCCAACTGAAAACACTCAACTGGGCAAATCTTATATCTAAGAACTTTGCATCAAGCCTATTGCATCTATTGGTTCGATTCTTAGGTTGTAGAGAGTACTAGTCGACCTATAAGCAATGGGTAAATACTAAGCTTATCTTCATGGTGTTAGTATACAAGTGCGAGGACACTAGAGATACTGAACTTTCGGGTCCACATTATTGGAATGATTGCGACCTAAAATATATTCATCAATAATCTGGACAAGGTAACTAACCTCATGCAAGGCATTGCATAAAACGTTCTTTTCTTTCGGTAATTTACTGTCTTGCAGATAGCCATGGGTGTATTTACCCAGTCCAAAGGCTATGGTTTCTTTCGATTTAACAAGAAAGAAAATCCTAGTGACAAGCATGTTGATGCTTAACTTATTTATGGCTCTAGCTCTCTTACTGTCAACTGTGTAGAAAACTTTGAAAATAAGGATTCTTCCAAAATTGTACATTAAACATTCTAATTCAAGGAACTTAGGGTATCTTAGAACAACAGGATCACGAATTTCCAAATCATTCCTAGCCTAGACTATGTCTTATTGGGTCACACTAAACTTATAAGGGCTATGGAAAGTTACACCTCAAACAAGTTTATGGAAAAAATAGCTCACATATTGCTAGAGCTACAATTTTTGAACTTCGAAAAGGAATAATTACTGTTAAAACCTACTCTTAGTAATCCAAATAAAATCAAGATTCTAAACTTTCAACAAGAGCTAGAATTTCCAGACGTACCTTTCACCTTTCATGTCAATATCTTTCAACACTTGAGAATAAATTTGAGTGGAGGGAAATCTTGCGCGTCCAATTGTTTGAGTAATAGTCCTATACCATAATCGACCAATGCTTAAAGATCTCCCAAATGCATTAAGACCAATATTGTTATAAACTAGTCTTGTCCACATATATTTTTCACTAAATACTCCTCAAAATTTCTTCTCTCTGTAGCCTACTCGGTATTTTTTTTTCTGTGACCAATAATTCTAGAGCATTCTAGGAACCATTTAATCAACTATAACAATGAACCCCTTTTACTTTCTCTCACCAGACTACTCTAGAGATCTGAATTTTCCTAAAATAAGTTTAACTTCCAAATAAAATTATCTCTTCAATATCAATTTACCATAAGGATATCAAGCTATCCCTAAACTATTTCTAGATCCTGGTTAAGCAATTCAACAACTACCTTATATGCCAAGCTCTTCTAGTAGAAGAGAAATTTGGGTGTCTTGCGAACGCTTAACAATTCTATCAAGGCTTCAGTACTCATACTTCTATAATAGTCACGAGTAAATACCTAATAAACATCTAAACGAGCCATTTCACTCTACTCACAGTAAAGCATATAACTTCCCATCACTGTATATCTAATGTTATCCAAAACACTTAGTCTCAAAATCTTGTGTCACAAAATCATATGCCAATTACCATATTAACTAGAGCATAAACATGACATTATCACTGCTCGATCAATACCAAATTTTGAGGGAATGGTTTGGGAGAGGTAGAAATTTAAACAAAGGATCGATCAAAGCTACTAGCCATATTTACTATAACAATTTGATTAATAGAAGAACACTAGACAAATGATTCTTCATAATCACTCTGTTCTTTTCAATGAAACAAAACCCAAACAAATCACCATATCATCTTCTAACACGATAAAGTCAGCATATATATAAAATATAACTGGAATCAAAGAATAGGGACACATAATAATCATCAAAGCTTTCGATAGCCTAAAACGCATGTATATGCTTACATAAATAGTACCCATCCCATTTATATATTTTCATTTACAGAAACCAAAGTTTAAAAGGAACTTTTGCTCTGATACCAATCTGTCACGCCCCCAAATCCAAGGCCAATATTGTACTGAAATATGACTCATGAATTTGTGACGTGAGTCAAAACAAATAAATTTTCTTCTTGAATAAATCAATAGGAAGTAAAAGAAATTATATACATGTCTGAATAGTACTTTTATTAGAAATCGAAATCAATACTATATTTACAAAATCGAAGTTAAGCAAGAAAACTCGAACATTACACATATTCACTAGAGATAGTAGTAGAAAAACATTCTTTATCTAAATAGTTCATCCCGTTTCCCCAAGGATTTATTCAATACCTGAAAACCAGAAGGTGTAGTATCATGAGCAACGCAGACCCAGTAAGTACACAACCTACATTCTTATATTAATTTGTCTAATAAGAAATCAAATATGAACAACCAAGTAAAAATATACAGAGAACCATTTATATGTTCACATCAAATCTTAAGTATGTATCTGTATACACACAACAGACACATATATAAACATTTATAAAACTGATAATAAATCACATAGTCACATCTCTTTATCGAATCAACAAATACTGCAGCATTAATAGGTGCAAATAATCTCAAAACAATGCATGCTTGATTCTCTTTTCACTTAACACCATAACATATTAATAATATATCGCAAAAAGATATTTGATCAAAATAATATATAGATACTTCTTTTCTCAGTGAAAATTTCGGATTAACTGGTAACATTCATAAATCCACGTACTAGGTCCATAATACCAAAGCACAGGTAAGCAGCAGTGAATATTTTAGATTAACTGGTAACAATTCATAAATCCACGTGCTAGGGTACATAATACCAAAACACGGGAATCCACATGCTAGGGTCCATAATACCAAAGCACGGGTAAGCCGCAGCATACTGAGGACACTACCAAAGTATGTATACTCAAGGTCGGCACTTCTTCCTATGAGTATAATAGTGCACTATCTGTAGGGATTAGAGCCCAGGCTAACTTCTCACATCACAAAACACTTTTACCTATAATTCACTTAAGCACAGGATAGTACTAATCATCCGGCTTCAATTCTCCAAATATAATCACGTCAATAATATAGTAAGCTTTAAGTAGTGAATAAAACAACGACATAAATAGCAACAAAGCATATAACGACTACATAAATAGCAAGAAAACATATAAACAAGCTTACATAAGTAAATATAACTGAAATAGTGTGGACAATTTAATATATACATAGTTAGATACATATGTGTATGTATATATATAAATAAACTTGAAAGTAAATATGCAATAAAATAAAAGTACTATAAATTAGAAGTAGTAAAAGAATATTAGTTAGTAGTCCTCTGTTCATAGTATTAGAAATCTTAGTCCGAAGTGTCCATTTGTCAATCAAAATGAAGAACCGTCAACTTTCCATTGTCATAACTTATTCAATTTGTGTCTGAAAATAGTCAATGAGGATACCATGTCATAGAATTTTTCACAAGGAATTCAATAGAATAAGTCACGTAGTCTAAATCAGAGTGATATAGTCCAGAAATGATAAAATACCAAAACAGCGCAGAAACCGATTTTCTTAATATTGACCTTTGATGTCTAAGTCTTTACGTACTACATATTTCACCATTACTTCTAAAACTTTCCAGAATAAAATTAGAGGTCTTAAGCTTCAAATTGATATAAAGTTTGTAGAAAATGGATAAGAAATGAGGGAGATATGAATTTTTGAAGTTGTGATTGTTGTATGAGATTTTCAGCGAGTTTACTAAATGAAAACTTCGATTAGCCATAACTTCTTCATTTCTTAACCTTTTTTAGTGATTCAAATGCCTAAAGTAAAGGATTTTTCATGAAGAAACTGAAAATATAATTAATTTTATCAAGATTAACTTTTATTAAACACGAAAATATATGGTTGCAGCAAAACTGATTCTTTTCCATTCTTATCTTTGGTTATGCACTTTGATAAATCTTAAAGGCAAAAGAATATAGGAATGTAATCATGTACTTACTTAAGAAACTCAGGAGTGAAGTGAAGATTTTGATCTTGGATTCAAGCTCTTCGAACAAGGGAACTTCTTAAGAGAAAAAAAGGATGAAGGATATGTGTGAGAAGCTTAGGTTGGGCTTTCTCTACAACTAAGGCTTCCAAATCAGTTTTTCACTTGATCTTAAGGCTTGAAGGAAGAAGAATGATTCAGATCCATGTTTATATAGGCTAGAAAATTGCATTAAAAATCAAGTCTTACTTGACTTTTAAGACAAAAGTGAGGTGAAAGTCTACATAGTTAGGCTAAAAGCATTTGCAAGGAAATTTCCTAGGAAATTTCCTATAATGCTATGGTTGTTAGAAAGAAAAAAAATCAGATTAACCCTTCTAAATGTAATGGCATTTGAATTGTGTATACATATGTATATAGATTCACACATAGATACACATCTACTCAAACTAATACGAAGATTGATATGCTTTCTTAAGGTTCAAATATGTGTTAGCAATAACTAGTACTAAAATGACATGCATCATACAAATAATATAGATGAAAGTTTTGAGCTCAATAACAAATATCGAGTGTACACAAGAAATAAGAACTAAGGTATTTTAGAGTGTTCTACAGTGATACTAAGTTTCGGGTTATTACACACACGCTCCAAAAGGGTTGTAGAAGTCCTCCCAAGATATGGTCACTATATTCCTAGTTCCTTAGCACAAAATTCCTGCCGTCATCACATCTCCCCTTAAAGAAGAAGCATAACTATCTTCTTCTTCTTCTCCTTCTTCTTCAACTATACGGTATAAACCATGGAGAAGTACTAGGTCTAATGAATCCATACTCAAGTAACTTTCACCTTGCATGTTTAACTCCTTAAGTTCAGTTGGTGTCATCCGATAATGTGTTATTGATATAGGTATCACACCTGCTATCGCCTCGATAACGAACTTCACTACCCTCCTTAGAGGTAACATAAATATTTCCCAAGTTACATCACTAAGCTCGAAAACCACAACAGTCTCTTCCCTAACCAGAGTACTACCTACAATGTAGTCAAGAATTGTATTCAATGGCTAACACCCTAACTCAAATGAGTTCTATCAAATGGTTAAGTCATGCTAAAGTGAAGCATTCAGCCCATCTGAAACTTCACGGCCAAACTCTTGATCCATTTGTCTCCTAAACTGATATAGTCTTGAGAATTCTGCCTCATAATCTCTCACTCTCTTATCATCTTGAGTTAGTGAGATTAATTCCCTTTCCAACTGTTCCTAGCCTAGTGACCTCCTTAGTCAGCCTAGAGAGTTGAGTAGTATCAACTGCTTCAATAACAACCCAATCAAGTCGTACTACCTCCTCCATAAAATTGAACTCCACCTGAACAGAACCCATGCATTTACTCATAATTCCTTCTTCTGAAAATTCATCGCTAAGTGGATATAGAATCACCGCACAACCTTCTCAATCTATACTAAGAATTCAATCTCACGCAAGGTCAGCATAGCTGTCTCGGAGTCACTTTAAACACATATCAAATGTCAATTACTAAAGCTCCACTACGACATCTCTTAACAAACAAGATATCTACAGGGTACGTACATTCCATCCCAAAACATCTGCAATTCTAAGTTAAAAAGACAAAATTACTATCGACTTGTATCCACATTACATACGTGCATGCGTCAACACCATGTCATCAACCAACCACTTCAACATACAAAAAAACCTCAATACCATAAAACAATCTTTACCGACTCAACAGAGTTAAATCCGGAGGTTCCCATTTCTCGAAGATTGCAACTCATGGAAACTAACTTATTTTAATAAGAACTTACAAGACAACTCTACCGTCCTACCCTGGTACCACCACGGTTTCTAGGCCTACCCCTTCAAATGTCCAACACCTAAGAAGTATAGCATGCTTGGTTAATACATGTATAACACTTAAAACACAGTATAAGTCAAATACAAGTCCATATAAACCAAGTCAACACTATAAGGAAAGTATTCACGTTCCTAAAATGACTTAGCGACTGTCACGCCCCGAATTTTAGAATAACAATTCAAAATCCGAGACATGAAAATACCACATCACAAAATTCCCATCCTGAAAATTTTTCTTTTCTTAACATACTCACCACACGAAATAAAATCAAACCGAATATATTCTCGGTTAATTATTACAACTCAATCCAAAATATAATGTAAAGCTCTAAATGAGCATACACACACCTCACAACTAAATAAATAACAAAACTGCTATAACACCTAAGCAGCTCGGTCACCTCCCTGGTTATCCTGACCTGCAGGAATATCCGCTACACCATTGAATAGTGTACCGGGATTGCAACAACACAAAACCCGGTAAGCTTATGAAAGCTTGTATGAGTAAAAGAATGAACTGTTGCTTAATTTAATCTCATTTATTTCCACACACAGCAACACTCAATTATTTCCACATATGCAATTAATAACAATCTCAATCAAACACAATTCAATATATCAAGACAACCCAACTCACAACTTTCCCCATAACTCTCATCATCGTATTTATAAAAATATGGTATTTGACAGACTAGAGCTCTAACTGAATCGTAGCCCGTCACCTGGCCTAGGTTATGGCATCCGACATAGTTATCAATTATTGTATTTCATCAATATGTATACCTATATACATATTTAGAACGTCCAATAATTCCACATACTCAACCAATCGTATCCCATCATCCACACTAGGATTAGAGCGTCCGATTACCCACACCAGTCATTACATTGACCCTAAACCCATAAATGAACACAACATATTATTTCACATACTGAAATCAACCCAACCATGATACATCATATTATTATGGAATTACACAATCGTAATAAAATCAACTCATCAATTCCACTCAATCATATCATCGATCAAATAATCCACTCATCAATATATATTTTCCACGTAAATATATATATACGTAATCATCCACTCAGGAATGACCACTAATACCATCTATAGTTCACACAAGAAAATTATGAAATTCATTTTACTTACCTATGGACCGTGGTGATTCAAGTCCATGAAATTTTAAAACAAATATTTAATCCGCAAATATATTTTCACACAATTACCAAAAATAAATAAATTAAAATGCTCGGTTCTTAATATGAACCACGTGAGTTTTACTCACCTCGAAACCCCGCTGCGTCTTCAATATAATTATAAATTATAATTTATAATTAACGCCGAATAGCCCACGCAATTAAAATCCGTCAATCACCTAATCAAATGTGATTCGAATTTAGCCAACAAATTCAACTCATAATTTAACCACTAATTAACGGTCAGATTCTAATTTACATTAAAATCCGATGAGCGGTTTCTCACGAATCGCTCCCCAAATTACCATTTTGCACATATACGAAGATCCAACAGTCGGATCTTCGCCCATGACCACACAAAGCCTCTGGGACAGTCATATGATCATCATAACAAATTTACAAGTTCATCCAACGGTCATAATTTCACAGATCAAAAATCTAACGACCGAAATCGATCGAAATCACAAAATTCATAACTAATTCATACGATATCCGAAAAATGCGTATAATACGCCGAAATGATCGTATCGAAACATAGAATCATAAAATGGACAGAAACCAAATTTTAGACCTCCGGAGGTGGCCGGAAAAGGCCGCCGGAGTTAGGGACAGAGCCGCCACCGACCACCACCAATGGTGTCGGGGCCGAGCTTGTCCCCTTCGTTTCATCATTCTGAGCAACTTTCATAACTAGCACAAGACCTAAAAATGATCGGAAGGCATCGAAATTACCGATTTACAGTCGACGGCCGGAAAAAATACAGAAACCGGTGAGCTTGAAAACCGACGTGAAAACTGCAACCTCAGGCCCCGATCCCTTCTGGAAACTTGTTCAGAACTTCCTTGCGAACTCAACAAGCTTGGAATCACAAGAAACGATCGTGTATAGCTCGAGATATCTTGATCGAAAGTTTCGGTATTTCGATCCGTTCGGGTCGAGCTCCGACGAACGTGAAAACGTTCGACCCAGTTCCGGTCCTTCTTGGTGCTTGTAGAGGAAGTTGAGGCGAGCTCAATGAGACAAGAATCAAGTGAAATGACGGAGTGTAGCTCGAGATATCGAGATCGAACCGAAAATGGAAGTTTTCGGTTCGGGCTTCGCCGCCGCCACCACAGGCTGCGCCGCCGTGTGAGACTGCCTCCGGGAGCTAGAGCAGCTCAAGACGAACGCCTGGGACTTGGTTTGAGGTCGAGAGGTGGTCTGTGGAGGGAGAACAATTAAGGGGAAAATTTTCTCCTCTTTCGGCCGAGTACGGCTGTGTGAGAGAGAGAGAGAAACTGGTTTTTCCAGAAACGGAAGAAGAAGAAGAAAGAAGAAAAAAAAGAAGAAAGAGGAACCGGTAGGGAAAAAAATTAGGGTTCCCAAAATTTTTTTTCTATATATACTTGTTTCGGAAAAATTCGAAATTCGATAACTAATTCAGGAAAAATCCGATCTTCGTGTTCCGCACGTGTACGGACTCGTATCGACGAGCTCTACAACTTTCATGAAGGAAGTTTCTCCAAATTTCGTACGTAGAAAAAGTCGATTTCTCAAACCGAGTATTTTCGAGTTTTTTCGTTAAAACAAACGTTTCGAAACTTCGATAATTGTAAAAATGAATGATTATCGAACATAAATCGTGAAATCGCATAATAATCATTCGATACAATAACTCGAAATTAAAATGGAAATTGCGGGTATTACAATCTACCCCCCTTAAAGGAATTTCGTCCCGAAATTCATGTATCCAATTCCCCAAAAAGCTGTGGATACCTCGTCCTCATGTCAGATTCTAACTCCCATGATGCATCACCCTCATCATGATGACTCCACAACACCTTCACGAGATCAACCTCTTTCCTACGAAGTTTCTTTGTAGACCTATCCAAGATACGAACAGGTTCAACTACAAACGTCACATCCGGGTTCACTTCGATCGTACCGTGGTCAATCACGTGAGACTCATCTCGAACATACTTCCTGAGCAGAGACACATGGAAAACGTTGTGCACACCCGACATGCTAACTGGTAAAGCAAGACGATATGCCAAGTTACCAACCCTTACTAGAATCTCAAAGGGTCCAACATACCTCGGTGCGAGTTTCCCCTTCTTGCCAAATCTCACCACACCTTTCATAGGTGAGACTTTCAAGAACACATGATCACCTGTCTCAAACTCCAACGGTCTCCTCTTCAAGTCAGCATAACTCTTCTGTCTACTCTGAGCGGTTCGGATTCTGTCCCGAATAGTAGTGACCTTCTCTGTAGTCTCCTGTACAATCTCAGGTCCGATGAGCCCTTTATCCCCTGCTTCCGCCCAACAGATAGGAGTCCTACATGGCCTACCATAAAGAGCCTCATATGGAGCCATACCGATACTAGAGTGATAGCTGTTGTTGTAGGCAAACTCTACCAATGGCAGATGGTCCGCCCAACTACCCTTAAAATCCAGAACACAAGCTCTGAGCATGTCCTCCATCACCTGATTCACTCTCTCGGTCTGTCCATCTGTTTGTGGGTGAAATGCAGTGCTCATAGCAAGAGACGTACCAAATGCCTTGTGGAACCTACGCCAGAATTCTGATGTGAAACGAGCATCACGATCCGATACAATCGTCACAGGCACTCCATGAAGCCTCACTATCTCGTTCACATATAACTTACACAGTGCATCACCTGAGTACGTTCTTGCCACCGGAAGGAAGTGTGCCGATTTAGTCAACCGGTCAACAATCACCCAAATCGAGTCATAACTTTGCCTGGATCTGGGCAATCCAGTCACAAAGTCCATAGAGATGTCTTCCCATTTCCACACAGGAATCGATAAGGGGTTCAGCATTCCTGCTGGTCTCTGATGCTCTACCTTCACCTGTTGACATGTAAGACACTTCGACATGTGTTCCGCCACATCCCTCTTCATACCATACCACCAAAACTGCCTTCGTAGATCCATATACATTTTAGTACCTCCTGGATGTATAGTATATCGAGACCTATGTGCTTCCCGCATGATCTCCTCCCTGAGGTTATCAACACTCGGTACATACAATCTCCCTCGAAATCTCAACCCTCCATCAGCCCCAATCATCCACTCAGAAGGACCCTCCACATCCGGGTCAGCAGTCATCTCAGAAATCCTCGCCTGAGCAAACTCATCAAGTGTCTGACCCTGAATGATCCTGGAGATCAAGGTGGGCTGTAAGGTGATACTACCGAGAAAGATTCCCTGTCCTGCTCCTGCGGGCATAAGGTCGAACTCAGATGCAGCTTCTAACATGCGCCACTCCCGCACCATAATCGATGCCATGATTACCCGCGGTTTCCTACTCAAAGCATCCGCCACCACATTCGCCTTTCCGGGATGGTACTCCAAGGTGAAATCATAGTCCTTAATGAGCTCCATCCATCTCCTCTGCCTCATGTTCAATTCCTTCTGGGAGAATAGATACTTCAAACTCTTTTGATCAGAAAAGAGTTCGAATTTCTCACCATAAAGATAGTGCCTCCAAATCTTCAAGGCAAACATCACAGCTGCTAGCTCTAGATCATGAGTAGGGTAATTCCGCTCATGTACCTTCAACTGTCTAGAACCATAAGCAACAACACTACCATTCTGCATCAACACACACCCCAAACCCTGATGAGATGCATCGCTGTAAATGACTAATCCACCACCACTAGTAGGAATAGTCAACACCGGAGCTGTAGTCAATCTAGTCTTCAGCTCTATGAAAGCCTTCTCACACTTATCCGACCACACGAACTGAGTGTCTTTCCTGGTCAATTTGGTCAAAGCCGAAGCAATACCAGAAAACCCTTCAATGAAGCGCCTGTAATAACCGGCCAATCCAAAGAAGCTACGGATTTCTGTAACCGTAGTAGGGCGACTCCAACTCATCACTGCTTCAACCTTCGAAGGATCCACAGAAACTCCATCCTTCGAGACCACATGACCAAGGAACTTGACTTCACTTTGCCAGAAGTCGCACTTCTCGAACTTGGCAAATAGTTTCTGCTCCCTCAATGTCTGCAGCACTATCCGCAGATGTCTCTCATGCTCCGCTGACGACTTTGAATATATCAATATGTCATCAACGAACACTACCACGAACTGATCCAAGTAAGGACTGAACGTACGGTTCATCAAATCCATAAATGCTGCGGGGGCATTCGTGAGACCAAAAGGCATGACAAGAAACTCAAAATGTCCATACCTGGTCCTGAACGCCGTCTTTGGAATATCTTCCTCCTTCACCCTCAACTGGTGATATCCAGACCTCAAGTCAATCTTCGAGAATACAGTAGCTTCTCTAAGCTGATCGAACAAGTCATCAATCCTAGGTAAAGGGTACCTATTCTTGATGGTCACCTTGTTCAACTGTCGATAATCCACACATAGACGAAGTGAACTATCTTTCTTCTTCACAAACAACACTGGTGCGCCCCAAGGAGACACACTTGCCTGAATGAACCCTTGTGCAAGTAAGCCCTCAATCTGAACCTTCAACTCCTGAAGTTCAGCTGGAGCCATTCGATAAGGTGCTTTTGACACAGGTGAAGTACCTGGTATCACATCAATGGAGAAGTCTATTACCCTTTTCGGAGGTAACCCAGGGATCTCCTGAAACACATCTTCATACTCTGAAACTACAGGAATCCCTGTAATCTTTGAAGTACTACTCCCTGATTCAATATGGGCCAAAATCCCTATCCTCATGGTGATGTCAGACTTCAGGCAACGGTAATGAAACACCGGTTTCCCCGGAACATGGAAGGACACAATCATCCTAAAGCAATCAATAATAGCATGGTTCGGGCTCAACCAATCCATACCCAAAATCACATCATACCTGTGATCCGGAATCACAATCAAAGATGCAGAGAGCTCTCTGCCACCAATCCCAATAGGGCAATCATCACAAAGCATGCTAAGCTCGAGTGACACACCAAGAGGTGATGTAACACACAATGATCTAGTCAGAGGCATAGCAATCAAACCCAAAACATCCACAACCGAACTAGATATGAAAGAGTGTGAGGCTCCCGTATCAAACAGTACTCTAGCAAGAAAGTGATAAACAGATAAGGTACCTTCCACTCCCGTGCCTGCCTGACCGATGGCAAAGACCCTAGCATGAGCAGGTGGTAACTGCCTCTGCTGGTTACCCTGCACTCTACCCTGAATCCGAGGACACTCCCTAGCCTGATGCCCTGCCTGTCCACAACTGTAGCATAACCTACCCCGTGGCTTCGTGCACGCACGAGAGATGTGGCCCGGCTCGGCACAGTTAAAGCACTTCACTGGAGCTGCTGGTGCTATCTGCCTGATAGGCATAGCCTGAACAAGAGGAGCTACTGCTGCCCTAGCTGGAGCCTGATGCTGAAACTGAGTCCTCTGTCTCTTCCAGAACCCACCCCTGAAGTCTCTAACTCTACTGCTCCCTGCTATGGCCTTCCCCTTGCCCTGGAAGTCTCTCTCAGCAGACTCCTTCTCTCTACGAATCAGGTTCTGCTGCTCAATGATCTGTGCCTTAGCCAAGATCTCTCTCTTGGTCTTCAGCTCCAAGATAGCTACATCACGCTCGATCGAAGGACTCAACCCTCTCTGAAACTTCTTGGCCAAGTCCTCATCCTCCATCTGCCTCACATACTTGTACAATCTGGAGAACTCCGCATCATACTCAATTACGGTCATCTTCCCCTGTACAAGTGCAAGGAACTCTCGCTCCAACCTCTCCTTCACTGCTGGTGGAAAGTACTTCTCCCTGAACAGCCTCTCAAAGCCGTCCCATGTCAAGGTAGACACCTCAATGCTCCTCTGAGTGACGTTCCACCACACCCTAGCCTCATCCTTCAGCATGAAAGCGGCTAGCTTCCTCTTATCGGTCTCAGTGCAATCAAGCAGATCGAAATAAGTCTACAAATCCTCTATCCAACGATCCGCTACCATATAATCTGTGCCTCCTCCAAACTTGGTTGCTCCCAAGCGAGTAATTTCCCTTGCTAGCATCAGCAAGCGAGCAGGATTATCAACTACAGCTACAGGAGGAATAGGCTGATCCTCATATGGTGCATCTTCCTCCGACTCGAATACTTCTTCGACTGGAGGGGCCCTACCCCTTCCTCGGCCTCTACCCCTTCCACGAGGTCTACCTCTACCCCGACCTCTGGCCTCGTTTCCCTCAATCTCCATTACCTAATAAGCATGGTATACTTGATTAATACACGCATAACACTTAAACAAAGCATAAGTCAAATGCAAGTCCATATTAACCAAGTACTGATCATACATAACAATACTTAAATTTCCCAAAAGTACTAACGTTCCTAGCCAACCTAACGCACTCACATACCCAATGACATTGTCAATACCGAAGAGCACACGATGGGGATCCGCTGCAGACGGGCCATCACTCGGTAAGTATTGACATATCACCAAATATGTACCTTACGCTCTGATACCAAACTGTCACGCCCCGAATTTTAGAATAACAATTCAAAATCCGAGACATGAAAATACCACATCACAAAATTCCCATCCTGAAAATTTTTCTTTTCTTAACATACTCACCACACGAAATAAAATCAAACCGAATATATTCTCGGTTAATTATTACAACTCAATCCAAAATATAATGTAAAGCTCTAAATGAGCATACACACACCTCACAACTAAATAAATAACAAAACTGCTATAACACCTAAGCAGCTCGGTCACCTCCCTGGTTATCCTGACCTGCAGGAATATCCGCTACACCATTGAATAGTGTACCGGGATTGCAACAACACAAAACCCGGTAAGCTTATGAAAGCTTGTATGAGTAAAAGAATGAACTGTTGCTTAATTTAATCTCATTTATTTCCACACACAGCAACACTCAATTATTTCCACATATGCAATTAATAACAATCTCAATCAAACACAATTCAATATATCAAGACAACCCAACTCACAACTTTCCCCATAACTCTCATCATCGTATTTATAAAAATACGGTATTTGACAGACTAGAGCTTTAACTGAATCGTAGCCCGTCACCTGGCCTAGGTTATGGCATCCGACATATTTATCAATTATTGTATTTCATCAATATGTATACCTATATACATATTTAGAACGTCCAATAATTCCACATACTCAACCAATCGTATCCCATCATCCACACTAGGATTAGAGCGTCCGATTACCCACACCAGTCATTACATTGACCCTAAACCATAAATGAACACAACATATTATTTCACATACTGAAATCAACCCAACCATGATACATCATATTATTATGGAATTACACAATCGTAATAAAATCAACTCATCAATTCCACTCAATCATATCATCGATCAAATAATCCACTCATCAATATATATTTTCCACGTAAATATATATATACGTAATCATCCACTCAGGAATGACCACTAATACCATCTATAGTTCACACAAGAAAATTATGAAATTCATTTTACTTACCTATGGACCGTGGTGATTCGCAAATATATTTTCACACAATTACCAAAAATAATAAATTAAAATGCTCGGTTCGTAATATGAACCACGTGAGTTTTACTCACCTCGAAACTCCCGCTGCGTCTTCAATATAATTATAAATTATAATTTATAATTAACGCCGAATAGCCCACGCAATTAAAATCCGTCAATCACCTAATCAAATGTGATTCGAATTTAGCCAACAAATTCAACTCATAATTTAACCACTAATTAACGGTCAGATTCTAATTTACATTAAAATCCGACGAGCGGTTTCTCACGAATCGCTCCCCTAATTACCGTTTTTCACATATACGAAGATCCAACGGTCGGATTTTCGCCCATGACCACACAAAGCCTCTGGGACAGTCATATGATCATCATAACAAATTTACAAGTTCATCCAACGGTCATAATTTCACAGATCAAAAATCTAACGACCGAAATCGATCGAAATCACAAAATTCATAACTAATTCATACGATATCCGAAAAATGCGTATAATACGCCGAAATGATCGTATCGAAACATAGAATCATAAAATGGACAGAAACCAAATTTTAGACCTCCGGAGGTGGCCGGAAAAGGCCGCCGGAGTTAGGGACAGAGCCGCCACCGACCACCACCAATGGTGTCGGGGCCGAGCTTGTCCCCTTCGTTTCATCATTCTGAGCAACTTTCATAACTAGCACAAGACCTAAAAATGATCGGAAGGCATCGAAATTACCGATTTACAGTCGGCGGCCGGAAAAAATGCAGAAACCGGTGAGCTTGAAAACCGACGTGAAAACTGCAACCTCAGGCCCCGATCCCTTCTGGAAACTTGTTCAGAACTTCCTTGCGAACTCAACAAGCTTGGAATCACAAGAAACGATCGTGTATAGCTCGAGATATCTTGATCGAAAGTTTCGGTATTTCGATCCGTTAGGGTCGAGCTCCGACGAACGTGAAAACGTTCGACCCAGTTCCGGTCCTTGTTGGTGCTTGTAGAGGAAGTTGACGCGAGCTCAATGAGACAAGAATCAAGTGAAATGATGGAGTGTAGCTCGAGATATCGAGATCGAACCGAAAATAGACGTTTTCGGTTCGGGCTTCGCCGCCGCCACCACAGGCTGCGCCGCCGTGTGAGACTGCCTCCGGGAGCTAGAGCAGCTCGAGACGAACGCCTGGGACTTGGTTTGAGGTCGAGAGGTGGTCTGTGGAGGGAGAACAATTAAGGGGAAAATTTTCTCCTCTTTCGGCCGAGTACGGCTGTGTGAGAGAGAGAGAGAAACTGGTTTTTCCAGAAACGGAAGAAGAAGAAGAAAGAAGAAAAAAAAGAAGAAAGAGGAACCGGTAGGGAAAAAAATTAGGGTTCCCAAAATTTTTTTTCTATATATACTTGTTTCGGAAAACTTCGAAATTCGATAACTAATTCAGGAAAAATCCGATCTTCGTGTTCCGCACGTGTACGGACTCGTATCGACGAGCTCTACAACTTTCATGAAGGAAGTTTCTCCAAATTTCGTACGTAGAAAAAGTCGATTTCTCAAACCGAGTATTTTCGAGATTTTTCGTTAAAACAAACGTTTCGAAACTTCGATAATTGTAAAAATGAATGATTATCGAACATAAATCGTGAAATCGCATAATAATCATTCGATACAATAACTCGAAATTAAAATGGAAATTGCGGGTATTACAGCGACCTAAACGACTGCTCACACTCACACATACCCAATGACATTGCCAATACCGAAGAGCACACGATGGGGAACCGCTGCAGACGGGCCATCACTCGGAAAGTATTGACAAATCACCAAATATGTACCTTACGCTCTGATACGAAATTGTCACACCCCGAATTTTAGAATAAAAATTCAAAATCCGAAACATGAATTACTACAACTTAAAATAAGCATCCTGAAAATTTCTTTTTCTTAACAACCTCACCACACAATTTAATTTCAAAAACCGAATTTAGTTTCGGTTAATTATTACAACTCACTCACAAAATAAGTTGTAAAGCTCTAAATGAGCATAACAAACCTCACAACTTAAATGAAAGCAAAATAAATGCTGCAACACCTAAACAGCACGGTCACCTCCCTGGTTATCCTGACCTGCAGGAATATCCGCTACATCATTTGAATAGTGTACCGGGATTGCAATAACACAAAACCCGATAAACTTTTGAAAGCTTGTATGAGTAAAAAGAAAGAATGGTTGTTTAATTAAATCATATTTATTTTCACCCAAGTCAACACTCAACAATTTCCACGTCCACAAGAAACCAACAATCTTAAATCAATCACCAAATCACAAATAAACATAGAACCCTAATTCACATCTTTCTTCCCAAAACCCCGAAATCGTATTTATAAAAATACGGTATTTGACAGGCTAGAGCTCTAACTGAATCGTAGCCCGTTACCTGACCTAGATTATGGCATCCGACATATTTATCTTTATCGTATTTCATCAATATGTATACGTATATACATATTTAGAACATCCGATACTCGTACTTACTCAACCAATCGTATCCCATCATCCACCAAGGATTAGAGCATCTGATTCCCCCATACCGGTCACTACGTTGACCCTAAATCCATAATGAGCACAACAATATGTTTTCACAAAATGAAATCAACTCAACTAAGATGCACAATATTATTATGAAATTTAAGCATTTGAAATATAATCTAAATCATCATTCCAACTCAATCATATCATCACTCAACAACACACCAACCAATATATATATTCCACATAAATATATATATATACGTAATCATCCACTCAGGAATGACCACTAATACCATCTATAGTTCACACAAGAAAAAAATGAAATTCAGTTGTATAATTAAAATTCATTTTACTTATCTATAGACCGTAGTTGATCAAGTCCATGTGATTTTAAAAACAAATATTTAATCCATAACTATTTTTCACACAATTACGAAAATAAATAAATTAAAGCATTCGGTTCGTAATATGAACCACGTGAGTTTTACTCACCTCGAAACTCCCGTTGTGTCTTCACTTAAAATACAAATCACAATAATCCAAATGCTCGTCAACTCAAGCCGTCAAGTACCTAATCAAGTACAGTCTTTACTTAGCAAACGAAGCACGAAATAAACGTAAATGATGATCCAACGGTCGGATTCTAAAATAAAGACGATCCAATAGCGGATCGAATTTAAACAATGATCCAACGGTTAGATCCTCATGGATCACCCTTGAAAACATTCTATCAAAATTATATGAAAATCCGACGGACGGATCTGCCCGAATTGCCTCCGGAATCACTATTTCACAATTATGCCAAGATCCAACGGTCGGATCTTCGCCCGTGACCATACAAAGTCATTGGAACAGTCATATGATCATCATATTAAAATTTGAAGTAAAACTGATGGTCTGATCTCCGTAAATCGTAAACCGAAGATAAAATGTAAAAACCGTAAATAGTAGCGTAAAACTTAAATTGACTATTTATCAACTTTTGCTAACATGACCATGTTATATATCAAAACGTTCGTATGGATGCATAGATCATCGTCCAGATAATATAAACTCAAAATATGATTCGACGAGCCGCCACACACGGCGGTCAGACGGTGGTCAACGTCGATGAACCACCTCCGATGCCAAAGTTGTCAACTACAAACTTCTTCAAAATAAAAAAGTGATCAACTTTCATACCTGGAGCTAAGCGAGATTTAGTCTAGATCGTGCTAGATCGAGTTTTGAAGTTGGATTAATCTCGGCCCTCGATCATGTTTCCAGATCCAACAAGAGCCGTCAATTTTCAATCCTTGATCTACAACTCTACACTCAAAATTGTGATACAAGCCACATATGTGGATGATCAGGAAGATGTGGAGATCACGAAAATACCAACGATCGGTCGAGGAGACGTCGGAAAATGGAATTTCCGGTCGGATCCGTTTCCTTGAATGTAGAGGCTCCGATCTCCACCTTTCGGTGGTTTCTGTCAGGAACGAGCAGCGAGGGGAGCACGACGAGGCCGGGGAGAAGGCATCTGGGCTGGTGGGTCGGCCAGAGAATGCCGAACTCGGCCCGAAAACCCGGGTCGGGTCGGAAGGAAAATTTGCATAGTGAAGGTACCAGCCGAGAGAGAAGAGGGAGGAGAGAGATTTCCATTTTTGGAAATCTGGAAAAATGAAGGAAATATAAAATAAAAAAAACATATTTATAACCAAAAAGGAGGATTTTCAAAAATTCATAATAAATTCATACGAACCCCATATATTGTGTTCCACATATAGTCAAGATCGTATCGACGAGTTCTACAACTTTCATGAAGGAAGTTTTTCCAAATTTCGAACGTCTAAAAAGTCAATTTTCACGACTCCTTAAATAATGTTCGTTTCGAAAATAAAATTCGTTCGTAACCCCTTTCCTCACACAACGACATACTATGCAAGCCCAAAATTCATAATTCATATTATTGGACTAATATTGAATTAGCTTTAATTTATTAAATTTCGGGTCTTCACAGTTTACGATTTCATGTTAGATTGAAGCATTGATTTTAGATATGTAGTTTTCAAAATTTGCGATTTCAATGTGTTATGCATGATTGCTGGTTTTGTACGAGTAACCTATCGTTTACTTATTGATTGATCTTTGGATGCATACTTTGATTGGTGAGCATGTAATTGAATATATATTAAGATATGCTAGCATTCTAAGTGTTAATAATTGAAGTGGAAAACATATAATTCCTTAGGCAAATCAACAATGAGTTTTGCATGATAAGATTAGCATTCGAACTTGTTATCTTTACTTGCATTGATCAAACTTCCATATGTGCTTAATGCGTTATAAGTGTTCTCGTTAGTGATTAGCTACCACGAGTAATTACATGCTTAATATGGTTAACTATGGTGCATTCATCTAGTTAATTTAATTAAGGGGAAGTAAAAAGGACTTTGTATGCGTTCATCTCTGTCCTCTATTGATTCCTTGCTATAACATTTTTTGATTCGTGATTGATGCTTTGAAACCTTGCCAATGTGTTTCAACTCTATCTTTAATCCATTCCAGTCATACTAATCTATATTGATTCTTTGTTTTGGTGTGTCACTTGTATACAATTAGTTATTAGTTCAGAAATAAAAACCTAAAATCCCATTCTTTGTATTTTCGTAAATATTGTTTATATACACTTTGTTTTATTTTATCTAATGTTTTATTTTTACAAGAATAAATAATCTCCTAATCCCCGGCCAGAACAATACCCTACTTATTCTAACTACATTGATGGGGTTTTAAATTGAGCATTAACTTTTGTTTAGATCATATACATGTTGAGATGAACATTTTAGCATAGGTTTCATGACCCAATTTGGAGGTTGCCGGTGGCGCGTGGCGGCTCGTCCAGCTAGGTTTTTGGTAACTGTTTTCATGGTTGTCACCTACTCGTCGATACGAGCTTGTTCATATATTATGGGGTCGTCATGTTCGGGATCATTTGAAGCATGCTAATTTTAATATAATTTCAGTTTTTTCGGTTTGCGATTTGTGAGGATCCGACAGTTGGATCGTCTTATAGTTTTGAGAAATTAATCCTAGAAGTGTTCCGAAGGCCTTGGGAGGTCTCAGAGGAAGTTTTGTCTTGGTTGACGAAATCTTCTGTTTTTGGATCAAATGCTAGGTTTGCACCTTAATCACTTTCGGTTTAATCGTGTACTGAGTTGAGACATTATTTTACTTAGGTGATTGACGGAGAGTGTTCTGTACTTTATATCCACTACATGAGAAGACGTAGCGGGATTTAAAGGTGAGTAAATCTCATGAGATTCATTTATGAACAAAGTTTCCTTTATTGTTTGGTTTAATTGCTAAATTGTGAAATTGTTTTTTGGAAATAAATATTTGTTTTAAATTATATGAACTTGATCAGTTATGGTTCACAGGTAAGTAAAATGAGATTTTAATTATAAAAAGGGCTAAATACAGATTACTGCCCTGTAGTTTGAGTCCAAAATCAATTCAGTCCCTGAACTTCTAATTTCATCAAAAACACCCTTGCACTTTCAATTTTAATCTAATAGGTCCAATTTGTTAGTTTTTTGACAATTGAGTTATTTAACTTGTTTACGTGGCTCATAAATGTAATGTCCCGAACCTAAATTTACCCGTTTACTAGTCATTTGGACGGTAAACGATAATTAATTTCACTTTTTACTTTGTTTCAATACTTTTAGTGGCCCTAAAAGTTGACTTTTTTTTTTCGGGTCAAAATTTGAGAAAATGTTCTTCATGAAAGTTGTAGAGGACATTAAACCGAGCGCGTGCATATGTGGTTCGTAAAAATCGGAGTTCGTATGCGAAAGTTATAAGTGAAATACTGAAGTTACTGTTCATGGTTGAAAGTATAAATTTGAATTTTCTACTGTAGCCGGGTAACTTTCTTTTCCCTCTCTCTCCTTCCGCGCACTCTCTCTTTCTCCTCTGCGCGTTTTCTCTCTCTCCTCTGCAACTCCGGTTGCTTTCTCTTTTCCGGCCACCAAAAAGCGTGAAACCGGTGGCTACGGACTCGTCTCGACCTCCTCTTGGCGCCTGCGGTGGTGGCTCACGGCGGCTTGGCCGGAAAATGACACATCGGGTCCTTGAAGTTTCACTGTAGCAAAAGTGGTCAAAGCCGATTTCTCCCGATTTCGGCCACTTTCGGCGACAAACCTTAGTCCATTAGAAGCGCCTTGCGACGTAGATGATGCTCCTCAAACCTCTTGCAACGATTTGCAGCGTGGAGGAAGAAAGCATAATTGGAAGATTTTACTGTTCATTCGGGTTCAAACTTCTCCTTAACTGTTGAGGTACTTCTACTCATTTTCTGACTTGGTCATAGTTGAGAGAATTAATGGGTGTGTTGAGAAGGTGCTGCTGCCAAAATTTGGTGGCCATTGGAGCTGGTGACTTTGGTGGCGGCACCGTCACTGTGGGCGGCGGTAGCGGTGGCTAGGGTAACTGTTTAATTCCAATTTCTGACTAGTTAAATCCTATAATTATCCTAGAACTTGTATATGAAGTTTGGTGAGGATTGGTGGAGTTTTGAATTGGTTATAAATTTCTAAAGATTTGGATTTCGATTAATGTTAATCGTGAATCCGATTGTCGGATTTCCTCCATAATTGTTGTAAAGTCTGAATTTGACGATTGGGCAGTGTTGGTGAAGTTTGGTGGGATGTGGAAGAGAATCGGAGGAGTTGAGGTTATGGGTATAGGATTTAATTATTGTTTATCGTAACATTATTTTCTTCCCGTCCAGTAATTGTTAGTTTACGAATAATTGTGTACAGGACGAGATACCGACTCATCACTTGACGAGGATCCTTACGCTTGGATACCACGTTAGCCGTATACTGTGAGTGGACTTTTAGTTTTCTAAATATTGATGCATGCAATTGATTTTCCGAAATAAGTATTTACTTAATTAATGAACATATTATTATATTTTACTTTCGGAAATTGATATTGATTATTGATTTTGTTGTGGGAAATGGATTAGTAATTTAAATTATTGTTTTAATTTATCGAGCATATTATTCGGATTTAAATATTCGTAATCATGCCGATTAGAAGTTGTTATGCTCAGTTTTAAATTTGTTATTTGAATTAATCTTCGACTATTTGTTTTCCGAGATTATTTCCGGAAATGAAAGTATTATTATTTATTAGTAGATTTGAGTTTTTCGAGGAATCTTCGGAAATGGGAGATTTCTTTGAGATTATGAAATTATTTTATTTTTGTATATTGGTTTATGATTTCGAGTTTATGTTGGCGTGCGGCGTCACGTCGTCGGACTATATTTCTTTCTTGTGAGACTTCGGGGAAGCCTTACTGATTTTCGATTTTCGTATGGTTTTTACCCACCATACCTGGGTCGATATATTTTATTGCTAGCTAGCCTATTAGTACTCCTCCCTACTTACTATGTGTTCGTGGGTGAGTAGAGCAGAGCATGGGATGCTCTAGAGTGTGGGACACTCCGACCCGAGCCCGAGAGGCTCCCTTCTTTCGTATGGTGATACTTCTTCCCCATATATTATTTTATTATTTTGACTAGCGCGGCTAGTCCGATTCCCTAGCCAGCGGGGCTGGTCTTATTTTCTTGAGTATCGGAATTCTTTCCTTTTTGCTCGGTTGTGACTAACGGGGCTAGTCGGTTTTCTTGAGCTGAACTAAAGTTATTGTGTTTCTTTAAATTGCTGCATGCATCGGGTTTTTAAGAAGATATGTGCGGGAAAGTATAAATTTATTTTCTCCTTACAATTACTTATTTTTGTCCACTCACGCTAACGTTTTTATATACTTTTCCCATGGGCCCTTCGTTTTCAAATGCCCAGTCTGCAGAGTAGCTGGTTCGGCATAGTAGGATTAGAGGCATAGCATCTGCTGCTGTTGTTTTCATTATAGGTTAACTGTGGAACCTACCTTTATTTTATTTTCTCTTTCTCTTTTAGATTGCTCTGATAACCTGTGGGATAAATGTTGTATGATTCGTATTTTAGTTGTAAATTGTGGAGTTGTTGTGATTTGGGGAGCAGGGCGGCTCCAGAAGAATAAGGATGGTTTATTAGAAGTGTGAATGTGTTATTTACAGGTTTTTGGGTAGTCCATTTTAGGGGTGACTCTGCTGAATTTTTGGTAGAGTTATTCCTAAGGTGGGCCCCACAGGGCCACCTCGGATTTCAAGGTGAAATTCGGGGCGGGTCCTGTCAATAAATGACCTATGTTTTATGATGTGGCTCATATATGTCCTACTATTAAAAAAAAATAGTTTTTCAACAAATAATCCAACTATAACTTGAACATATAACATAATATTAACGAATTGGATCTATTAGATCAAAATTGAAAGTGCAGGGGTGTTTTTGATGAAATTAGAAGTCCAGGGACTGAATTGAGTTTGGAGCTAAACCACAAGATAGTAACCAGTATTTAGCCCTTATAAAAATGATTTTTCTCGAGTTTTGCGATTCTGGACTATCGTTGGTATTAGTGACATTCCTGAGTAGATGACTACGTATATATGTTTACGTAAAATATATATTTTGATGGCGTGGCATGGTGATATGCATAATAAAATTGTGATTTTATTTAGGTTATTGTTTTGAGCATTTACTCTTTGCGGGGAATACGATATATCATGTGATTGTTGATTTTATTGTGTTGAAAGAGTATTTGATTTTTGGTATAACATTTGGAGTTATATGAAACTTTTTAAATGTTTTTCTGGTCTATGGAGGCCTCGTGTCACATTTTGAGTCATGTGGGACTTTTTAGTTGTGGTGTAACATTTTGAGTCCGACTTTTTAAATGTTTTCGGTCTGCGGATCTGGTGTTTCAGTAGTGACAGAGACAAATATATTGGGACATCACGTCTTTGGCCGGGTGAGTGAATACGGTCAGTTAGAGCTCTAGTTTGTCTGCCATGGTATTGCATGAGGGTAACAAATGGATTACTTGGGACCCATGAGTACACGTTTTTAAAAGAGAGTTTCAAGTGGTTTCTTTATTTTGTTGTCCATCAGGGGCTTGGGTTCTTACTAAATTGTGGGAGTTTACACTTGAGTTGAAGACTGATTTCTTGGCTTTAGTGAGACTTGTTTGATTTCCTTATTTATTTTCCTTTTTCTCTTCTTTTGTTTGATTTTAATGTAAATCTCCTGAACTAATGTAATACCCGCAATTTTCATCTTAAATTCGAGTAATTGTGTTGAGCGTTTATTATGCGATTTCATGAATATTATTCGATAATAATTCACTTTTAGAATTATCGAAGTTTCGAAACTAACATTTTAACGAAAAGCTCGAAATGCTCGGTTTGTGAAATCGACTTTTTCTACGTACAAAATTTGGAGAAACTTCCTTCATGAAAGTTGTAGAGCTCGTCAATACGAGTCCGTACACGTGCGGAACACGAAGATTGGATTTTTTCTGAATTAGTTATTGAATTTAGAAGATTTTTCGAAACGGGTATATATAGGAAAAAAACCCTAGAAATTTTTGGAAACCCAATTTTTTCACCGGCCTCCCTTCCTTTTTTGGAAAGAAGACTGTTCACTCTCTCTCTCAACTCCCACGTTGTTCTCTCTCGGCCAAAGCCAAAATAGAGCACGGATTCACCGTGCTCCCATCTCCTGCTCCGGCCACCACTCGAGCTACAACCACTTCTAGGAGCTTTGTCTCAACGTTGCGCAGCTGCCAGAGCCAGCCTTGCGCCGCAACACGGCAGGCAGCGGCGGCGGCACGGCCCGAACCGAAAAGGGTCGTTTTCGGTTCGATCTTGATATCTCGAGCTATACACCACCATTTCACTTGATTCTTGGCTCATTGAGCTCGCCTCAACTTCCTCTACAAGCACCAAGAAGGACCGAAACTGGGTCGAACGTTTTCACGTTCGTCGGAGCTCGACCCGTACGGATCGAAACAACCAAACTTTCGATCAAGATATCTCGAGCTATACACGATCGTTTCTTGTGATTCTTGGCTTGTTGAGTTCGCAAGGAAGTTCTGAACAAGTTTCCAGAAGGGATCAAGGCTTGAGGTTGCAGTTTTCACGTCGGTTTTCAAGCTCACCGGTTTCTGGAATTTTACGAACTATAATTGGTACTTTTCGATCCCTTCCCGTCATTTTTTGGTCTTGTGCTAGTTATGAAAGTTGCTCAGAATGATGAAACGAAGGGGACAAGCTCGGCCCCCTACACCATTGGCGGTGGTCGGTGGTGGCTCTGTCCCTAACTCCGGCGGCCCTTTCCGGCCACCTCCAGGAGGTCTAAAATTTGGTTTCTGTCCATTTTATGATTCTATGTTTCAATACGATTATTTCTGCGTATTATACGTATTTTATGGATATCGTATGAATTAGTTATGAATTTTGTGATTTCGATCGATTTCGATCGTTAGATTTTTGATCTGTGAAATTAGGACCGTCAGATGAACTTGTAAATTTATCATGATGATCATATGACTGTCCCAGAGGCTTTGTGTGGTCATGGGCGAAGATCCGACTGTTGGATCTTCGTATATGTGCAAAATGGTAATTAGGGGAGCGATTCGTGAGAAACCGCTCATCGGATTTTAATGTAAATTAGAATCCGGCCGTTAAATGGTAGTTAAATTATGTGTTGAAATTGTTGGCTAAAATTCAAAGCACATTTAATTAGGTGATTGACGGATTTTATTTGAGTGAGCTATTTCGGCGTTAATTATAATTATATTGAAGATGCAGCGGGAATTTCGAGGTGAGTAAAACTCACGTGGTTCATATTACGAACCGAGCGTTTTATATTTAATTATTTTGGTAATTGTGTGAAAAATATTTGCGGATTAAATATTTGTTTTAAAATTTCATGGACTTGAATCACCACGGTCCATAGGTAAGTAAAACGAATTTTTAATTATACAAATGAATTTTATGATTTTCTTATGTGAACTATAGATGGTATTAGTGGTCATTCCTGAGTGGATGAGTACGTATATATATATTTACGAGGAAAATATATATTGATGAGTGGATTGTTGAGTAATGATATGATTGAGTTGAATTGATGAATTGATTATATTGCAATTGTGTAATTCCATAATAATATGGTGTATCTTGGTTGGGTTGATTTCAGTATGTGATATTATATGTTGTGCTCATTTATGGGTTTAGGGTTGACGTAGTGACCGGTGTGGGTAATCGGACGCTCTAATCCTGGGTGGATGATGGGATACGATTGGTTGAGTATGTGGAATTATCGGACGTTCTAAATATGTATATAAGTATACATATTGATGAAATACGATAATGATAAATATGTCGGATGCCATAACCTAGGCCAGGTGACGGGCTACGATTCAGTTAGAGCTCTAGTCTGTCAAGTACCGTATTTTTATAAATACGATGATGAGAGAGTTGTGAAGAAACTTGTGAGTTGGATTGTCTTGATATATATTGAATTGGTGTGTGATTGAGATTGTTAGTACTTGCAGATGTGGAAATTGTTGGGTGTTGTTGTGTGTGGGAATAAATGTGATTAAATTAAGTAACCGTTCTTCTTTTACTCATACGAGCTTTCATAAGCTTACCGGGTTTTGTGTTGTTGCAATCCCGGTATACTATTCAAATGGTGTAGCGGATATTCCTGCAGGTCAGGATAACCAGGGAGATGACCGAGCTGCTTAGGTGTTACAGCAGTTTTGTTATTTCATTTAGTTGTAAGGTGTGTATGCTCATTTAGAGCTTTACAGTCCATTTTGGATTTGAGTTGTAATAATTAACCGAGACTAAATTCGGTTTTGATTTTATTTCCTGTGGTGACGATGTTAAGTAAAGAAATTTTCAGGATGATTATTTTGAGTTTATAGTAATTTCATGTTTCGGATTTTGAATTTTTATTCTAAAATTCGGGGCGTGACAACTAAACTATAGGGTTAAATGCTGCTTACTCCCTATACTTATGGGTTTCGTCGTTTTAGTCCCTAATCTTCGAATTTCACCTATAAAGTCCCTAAACTCCCATTTCCTCCTAATTGGTCCTTGCCATCCAGCATCCGTAAAAAAATCCGTTATCTTCCTCTAAAAAATCTATTATACCCTCAATTACTTAAAAAAAAAAATGTATCTTCCTCATTTTCTTTTTCTTTTTACCTCTTCTTCTTCCGGCTCTCTCACCTCCTTATGTTCACCTTCTCATCAAGATGGTTCCAATCCACTAACCTTCAAGAGGTGAAATGCAAAAAGGAAATAAAAGAGAGAGAAAAAAGTGAGGGCATAATAGACATTTTCAGCAACTTTAACAGAAAGTTTTGATGGTAGGGACTAATTGGGAGGAAATTGAGAGTTTAGGGACTTTTTAGGTGAAATTTGAAGGTCAGGGACTGAAACGATGAAACCTTATAAATATATGGAGTAAATAGTATTTAATCCTAAACTATATGCAGGGATTGCTATGATTTCTTTCGTTTGATTTTAATGTAATCTCCTGAACTAAACTATACGTAGGGGTTACTGTGGTTTTGAATTGTGTGCTTTTTGGTGATCTCCTGAACTAATTCTCTATGCAGGGATTACTAGTTTTATTTAATTTAACTTGTGAGTGCAGTTGTGGTTGAGACTCGTAGTGAGTTGAGAAATGCTTTATTCATTGTGGCATAAATGTTTCATGTCCAGAGGAAAAAAAATGATTTCTTGGGTTTGTGGTTGAGTCTACAAATGATTTGTTGAGTCTATAAATGATATGTTTTGTCATGGTGGTGACTTGTATTTTCCTTAAAACGAAAGTGATCTTGATTTTGGAAATGATCATTGAGTTGATTTGTTGTCTTTGAGTTGGAAATGTGTTTTGTGGTTATTTGGGTTTACCCACATGAGCTTGCAAAAACTTACCGGGTTGTTTCAACCCAGTGCACTATTCCATGGTGTAGGGGTGATTGTGCAAGTCAGAGTAACATTCATCGAAGCTGAGGTTTTGTTGCTGTCGTAGCTTAGACATAGAAGTGTATGGTTGGTTTTAGTCTTCTACTGTGTAGTGAGTGTGTTTACTTATTGAATTGTTGTTCAAATTATATTGTAAACTCTCTATAATGTAATATGTGGCCCTAAAGAACGAGTCTGTATTAACGTTCATAAGTTTGGTTTGTTTTGTTTTGTTATTTAGTTTGAATGAAAAACTTTCTAAGTGTTTTCTTATGCTTGTTAAGCTATCGCTTTTCAGATGTGAATTTCTTTATTCGAAATTCAGGGCGTGACAGTTTGGTATCATAGAGTAAGATACATATTTGGTGATAATCAGAACTACTCAAGTGATGGCCCATCTGCAGTGGATCCCCATCAGATGCTCTTCGGAATGTTGGAGTCTTAGGTGTCGTCTGACCGTTAAGTTGGTCAGCTCTCTATGTGAAGGGTAGGAGTTTTGTGTAGCTTCTTTGAGTTGTAGTCTTGGAGGAATAGGAACCTCTGCACTAAACTTTAATGGAGTTGTCGAGGATGGTTTTCATGGAAAACCATATCCTTTTGTGCGGTGTAGTTGTTTGGTTGTTAGGGGTCATGGTGTTTGACCAATGCTTGCATCTAATATTGGCACATGTATTTAACCGATAGTAGTTGTGCCTTTCTAAACTGGATCGGCAGATGTATTGGGTGGAAGGTACTTAACAAGGGATAGTTATCTTGTTTTATAGCGTGGTGTCTTAGTGGAGCATTTTATTCAGCATATTATTATATGTTTAAAGTGGCTCTGAGGTAACTATGCAGACCTTATATGCGGTTTGAGTTCTTAGTGTGGTTTGAGAATGCTTTGTGGTGACGCTATGTTCACTTGGTGATACATCCTCAGAGAGGCTCAGCCAGGGGTAGAGGCATGGTTTCCTCTCAGGTGGAGTTCTATCTTGAGGAGGAGGTTGTGCAACCTGTTCTGTTTGTTGTTGAGGCAGTTGATGCTACTCGCCTATCTAGGCTGATTAGGGAGGTCAGTTGGCTGGGTTTTTAGGGTGGTATAGATTACTTGTTGGGCGATCAGTGGATCGAGAACATGGAGACCTACTTTGGTATGCTCATCTGTACTTACATGGAAAAGAAGAAGATAGTTACGTTCCTTCTCTAGGGTGAGGCAGGATGGTGGTGAGATTTTGTGCTGAGAACTAGGTATATATCAACAATGACCTAGGAAGGTTTTGTGGAACTCTTTCAGGACATGTGCTTTCATGCTCCAATGAGGGAGATGTTGGAGATTGACTTCATTACTCTGGTTCAGGGAATTATGAGTGTCAGAGGCTATGAGGCGCGGTTATAACAACTATATTCGGTTTGTTTGGCCGATGGATACAGAGGAGTTGACTCATAAGCTCAGTAGGGACTAAATTATGAGATCAAGGAGAGGATGACTATCATTTGGCTGCTAACTATTTATGGCACTTATTTTGGCTATTGTTATGGTAATAGAGTGGGAATTTTAGGCTTCTTGGAGGGAGATGACAACTTTGGGAGATTCCCGAGGAAAAGGAGAAAGGTAGTTGCAGAGAGCAGTAGTGGGTTAGGTACATAGAGTGGGCCCTGGATGACAGAACCCGACCCGAGTTTCACCCCGAAACCAGAATACGAGCCTGTGGAGTCCACCTTAAGTGAAATTTTACTGAAAAATCGGCAAAACTTCCCCTAAAATGGACTACCCAACATTTACAAAAACCTGGACATGAACATAACTAAACTCACAACCATAAATGCATTCCAAATTATTTACATTCAAGGTATAAATTACATTCCGAATACAACTCCACCTTAAAACCATCAAAGCATTCAGGTTTGCAAGTACTCATAATTCTCCAAATTAAACTAGTTACCAGACCAATTCTACATAAATAAGCCGATATCATACAATGGTAGGTTAAGTGATAACCTACGATAAAAAAGGAAGCGCCGAATCCTAAGCCTCAGGTTCCTGGACGCGATCTCGACAAATATGAAATCTGGGCATTTAGAAAACCAAAGGGCCCAGGGAAAACATTTAAAAATGTTAGAGTGAGTGAACGAAAATAAAGTAATTTACGAAAATAACTAACTGGATGCTTTCCGATTTTCTTGTTAATTAAATCCGGTATGCAGTGCAATTTATAAATTATCTCCAAACTTGTTCCCTTTGAAATTAACCTTTCCGTGAAAAACGTTCGATGATTAGAGATGGCTACTGACTAGTCATCTCATGCCATCTGAAGTGAATTGTCAACCAGATGATGTGAAGACCCGAAATTTCAGTTATATGAATTAGGAATTGTGGGTGTGATTGGAATGTTGTTGCGTGAGAAATTTGGTTTCGAATGTTTTTAGTTTCGAAATTTAACGTTATTTAGGGGTTACTAAAAATCGACTTTTTATACATAAGGAATTTGAAGAAACTTCATTCATGAAACGTAGAGCTCGTTGATACGAATTCGTGCGTGTGCGGAACACAAGAATCGGAGTTCGTATGAAGAAGTTATGGCATTTGGAAGTTTTCGATTTCGTATATATATAGGTTGCCATTTTTGGAAATTCCTAGAAAAATCAGAAAATTCAGAAAAGGAAACACTAGCTTCTCTCTCTCTCTCTCTCTCTTGCGTGCACCCGAGCTGGAAGCAAAAACAGAGCAAAGCTTCTCCAGCCGAGTTCGTGCTCCTTCGGCCACCGTTTGAGGCCAAACCACCTCCCACGGCTTCGCCTTGACCTTGCACAGCTGCCAGAGGCAACCTTGCGCCGTGGCATGGCTTGTAGCGGCGACGGGAAGCTTGTTTCCATTTCCGGCTGTTTTGAGTGTGAAGTGAATATCTCGAGTTCTAGGCCACCAAAACTTGAGTTCTTTATCTTGTTGAACTCGTATTAAGGAGTAGAACACGCAGTAAAAAGATCCGGACCTGAAGTGATCGATTACATGCTCGTCGGAGCTCCCACCGTTTATGCAGATTTTCCGGCCAAACCGGACTGTTTTGGTAAGTTTCGACCATTTCCACTCTTTTTCTCACTTCGTGTTAGTTATGAAAGTTGCTCAAAATGATGAAACGAAGAGGATAAGCTCAGCCCCGACACCATTGGCGGTGGTCGGCGGCGGTTCTGCCCTAAACTCCGGAGGCCCTTTCCGGCCACCTCCGGGGGTACCATGAGTAGTTTTTGCTCATTTTTAGATTCTACATGTCGATACGATCATTTTGATATATAGCATGTGAATTTTAGATATCGTATGAATTAGTTATGAATTTTACGATTTTGATTGATTTCGATCGCTCGATTTGTGATCTATGAAGTTTGGACCGTCCGATAGAATTCTAGTTTTGATATAATGATGGTAGGATTGTCCCGATAAACTTGTGTGGTCACGGGTGAAGATCCGACCATTGGATCTTCATATAAGTGTGTTTTTGAAATTATACGCTAAGTTAATTATCGTTTTGATTAGGTGTTTGACGGATTTGTTAGCGGACGATTGTGAATCGTATTTTGGGCTGTAAGAAGATGCAGCGGGAGTTTAGAGGTGAGTAAATCTCACTTGATTCATTTACGAACCGAATTTCCTTAATTACCCAATTTATTTGTTATGTGTGAGAAAATTGTTTTAAGAAATGTGTTTTAAAGTATATTAAAAATGAATTTCTTGATTTTGCATCGTGTGAACTATAGTTGGTATTAGTGATCATTCTTGCGTGGATGGTTACGTATATATATATATATATTTACGTGATTATATATTGAATGGTGTGACATTGAGGTGTGGAATTGTGATAATATGTTATTGATAAATGTTGATAATATGATTTTATTATGTTGTTAATATTTGATAAATGTTGGTGATAAGTATGTTGATTTTGTGAGTTGAATAGAAGGTAGAGAAACGTAGGATTCCGAGGATCGAATGGTCCAAAGATCTTTGGTTAATGATAACCAGAGTGTATGTGCTCTGAGGACAGGTAGGTCCAAAGTTCGACCGTTAAATAATAATGGTCCAAAGTTCGCGGGTTATTGAGTAATCTGGAGGTGCCGTTACTTAACCCTGGGCAAGGTGTCAGAGGTAACGAGGCAGTTAGAGCTCTAACGTGGGGCCAAAGTGGCGATAGTTGTGATTAGGTGCCAAAGTGGCGAGAGTTTTGATTTGGTGATTGTGGAAATGTGTTCCATGTTGTTTCATGTGTGTTGGATTGATGTTTCTTGTGGTTGTTGAGATTGTTGGATGTTTACTTGAGTTAAATAATTTGTGGTTTAATAAATCAACTGTTCATTCTTATTTACTCATACGAGCTTTCAGAAAAGCTTACCGGGTTTTGTGTTGTTGCAATCCCGGTACACTATTCAAATGGTGTAGCGGATAATCCTGCAGGTCAGGATAATCAGGGTGGTGAGAGAGCTGTGTAGGGCAGCAGGGTTGAGACCAACACTTGGTCTATTTTGTTGTGTTTTGTAGACTCTTTTGAGCATAACTTTTTATTTATGTTAGTATTGTAATAATTGACTCGAGAGATAGTTGCTACGAGGTTTGTATTATGGTTTGTGAGATGTGGGTTTAAAAAAAAAAAATGCAGGACGTTATTTGTTTAGTTGTATTCATGTTTCGGATTTGAATTTATTATTCGAAGTTCGGGGCTTGACAGATGATGCATTGGAGGGGGCTGGCGACTGAAATTTAGGAGATGATGATTGGAAGGGACTACCAACTAATCGCAGGTAGTTAGAGGGGAGTGCCGACAAACTAACTCATGCCATCTGGAGGGGACTGCCGACCAGATGAAGCACCGGAGTGGACTGCCGACCAAAATATTGGCTGGGGGGGATTGCCGACCAGACTATTACTTAGAGGGGACTGCCGACTAGGTAATGTACGCATGCGCCGATAATAGCTTCCATACCAACTCAATCCTTTAAAACTCTTTTCTTACGATGAGAAAACACATTTGAAATAATCATTTATTTTCAATCCACAAATAAAATTCCATGCTTGAAAAACCATACTGCATGCATCATTTAATTAAAACGAAGGTCCACTCACTGGTGAGCTTCGCCGCTAATCCTGCTGCCTGCTAGTGTCCTCCCCGCTCGAGAGCTCAGTATATCATGTACAATCAGTAGATTATAAATAACTATAAGAAGGGAATAATTTAAAATCAAAAATTTATTCCCTCAAAAATTTATAATTCAAAACTCAACAATTCCTCCAAAACGTTTGATTTAGGATTTATAATATTCGACTTCAGAATTTCTAATGTTCCCAACATCCATTCTCTTTAACCTTCTCAAGTCCCCTTTTTAACATCTTAATCAATAAAACTTTAAGTTCTCAACAACAAATATAACCAATATGTTATAAATAAAATCCCTTTCCAATTTCCAAATTCTCCCTTAATTTTCTTTGATCCACTTCCACTTCTCCGATTTCCTAACAATTACAACACAAAACAAACCATAACCATGATTACCTTAACCAAGATGTAATATTCTTAAAACAATGTCCAACATCGAATCTATGTGAAATCAACGATAACCAAGCATTCTCATACATTAGGTATAATTCGAAAATTAAAATAAAGCATTTTGAGGGGCGGACTAAGCCTCCATGCACCACCACCAGCAGCGACACATGGGCATCAAGCGCCACAACTCCAACACCCATAATCGGCCAATCAAAATACACCAACATGACTCTACAACAAGCCCAACAACAATTGTACCTGCAACAACAACCAAATCCAAGCAAATATGGCCTGAAATTCACAAAACCAAGAAAACCGATGGGTACTATTCACGATCTCTTTCACCTCCAATTCTTCCTCCACCGGCCAAAATTGAGTTAGGAACAAGTTCAGCACCTCTCTAACAACCAAAACCACAAAGACCCAACCGAAAACCGCCGAAAATCGAAAACCCGACCGAAAATCCCAAAAGCCCGATTGGACTTCCCTTCTTTGATTTGCTCCAACCATGGCTACCCAACATAATACACTCACCTGAGATGAAAGAAGAGGAAGAGGAAGCTTTTCCGACTGATGGGACGTCCCGTGGTGGCTCTACACTCACCTAAGATGAAATTGCCGGAATAGCTCGGCGGCAAAAATAAAAGGGGGAGGGGGAGGCTGGATCAGGTTTTCCTGATTTCAGTTCTTTCTCTCTTTCTTTTTTCCCTTTCTACAAATAGAAAGTCTTTAAAAGCCCAAATGTAAGAGTAGTAACTTTCCTTTTTTTTTCTTTAATCATAACTTTTCCGTGGTAACTCCGATTTAAGTAAACTATACGTCTATGAACTCGGTTTAAGGTGTTCTATGACATTCACAAGGAAAATTCCTAAATTATCAGGTCAAGGAAAAAGTCAACTCTTCATCCATTAATAGTAAAACGTAACTCACAACTAAAACATCCTTTTGTAACGGTAACTAAATGATACGTTAAGATTCTAGGGTACGGGGTGTTACAATCTTCCCATCTTATAAAATTTGATCCTCGAAATTCGTACCTGTCAAGGAAAAAGATGTGGGTACTATTGTCTCATTTGATCCTTCGGTTCCCAAGTAGCTTCTTCAATCATATGATTTCTCCATAACACTTTAACTAAACGTATGATCTTGCTCCGGAGTACCTACTCACGACAATGAAGGATCTGTACTGGTTCTTCTTCATATGTTAAATGTTCTCGAAGGGTAATGGGTTGAGTTGGCAACACATGTGAAGGATTGACTATATACTTGCGAAGCATGGATATGTGGAAGACATCATGTATCCCATATAACTATGGGAGTAACGCCAAGCGATAAGGGACAAGACCAACTCACTCCACAATCTTGTGAGGTCCAATGTGTACAATATGGGGTCAAAAAGCCAATATAAATTATTTT